>CM061133.1:122915274-123015276 GCA_030789695.1 Scilla litardierei
AATAAGACAGCATATAAATATACGTATCTTTAATTGGTTTAATATGACCCATTCTGCACAGTGTGTAAAAAGGTATCCTTTCGGAAATATAATTCAGCTCGCACAACTGCTAAAATTTCACCAGCCGTGTGCGTTTAGCAAAACTGTCGTAAGTTATACTTTCTCAGTGCGCACAACTTTCAATAAAAACACAATAATTAAGAAGAAACACCAAATTGGGTGAGAATTAAATAATTTTTAGACTGACATGCCAAATAAAAAATCAAAATTGAAGCACATATAATGCACAGACGGTCATTTGATTGATGGGTGTAAAGACATTTAAATGATAAGACAACATATATCTGACTGTTTACAGAATAAGACAACATATATCTATATGAATGATACTCATGTGTCACGCTATTGGATTTGTTGGTGTCCCATTTATTACTCTAAATGGAATTATGAGTAATATTGTATAAACATTAATAATTTGCTCAACTCGAAGTCACAACTGCCATATTTTTACCCGTTTTGCACATTGAGCAATTTTTAGAGGCAATCAATTTTGTTAGAGGCAATCTCTGTAGCCCACAGTAACTCTACTGTAGTCTCAGTCTCATACATATGCACCATACCCAGTCCAATTCGTCTATATAAAATGATTCCCTTCCCACTAGACATCGTCAACCACTACACTTCTTGCTGATAGTGTTCTATATGATTCTATATGATTCTACCTATATAATATTTTTTTCTTTTACATGCTAAATTTTTGTTCTTAATAATGAATGCTTCGTCTACGACACACAAAGAAGGACAGCCAATATACTTGCGGCAATTGACGTGATGCTGAAATTTAATACATCACATTTATATGGCATCAAAGATGGTGTTTGTTCCTTCAGAAGAAGCACTTGATGTTCTCGAATGCTTCACATTGCCATTAGCCTGAAGGTGCCACCAAGGTATCCTCTCTCAAATTGAGCAATCTGCTCTGAATCTGTGCAGCCTCATTTCTCTCTATGCTCCAAAGAATTCCTTAAGTGCCATTATTGAATTTCATACCAGTGCATAAATGTGAAGTTGCAATATTCTTTATGATGCTAATTGCTCTATCTGATTATATTTGATTCTAATTATAAAATATATTCGTTTCTTTTATGTTTTTTGTGTTCATCACTGACAATTGTTCAACGAATACAGTGGACAGATGGCCAAGATACACGCGGCAAGTGACGATGGTGAGCGCTAATGGAGCTGCTCATAACTGCAATGTTTGTGGAGAAAAGGTTCGAGGCATGAGAACTTGTCGTATGAGCAAAACTGTATTCCACTGCTCAACGTTAATCAGACCGCCCTACATGCAAAAGTAGTGACATTTGTGTGCACTAAGCAAAAATATTTACAATACTATGATTTGTTACAGTTATTGTCAAAAATATTTACAATACTATGATTTGTTACAGTTATTGTCTTCTGATATGATGCTGCATGCTTTTTTTTTGGAAAAAATTGGACAAGCACCGCAAGAGTATTGGGGTATTTAGTCCATATCTATAAATTTTGCTCTTTGCAAATCGAAACCAGATGTTTTTTGTCGTTGTGCGCGTTAAGTAAAAAGGTATACGTTCAAGCAATTTTTCTCATCACGCACCACTACAGCCAACTACTATTTGGAACAACATCTGGCCGGTATCCATCTGCTATATATTCACGAGCACGAACAGTTACTCTACGGTGGTCTCATTCTCGTCCATGGTCAGTCCAAATCGTCTGTACATGTCTTCCATACACACAAGACCTCATCAACCACTACCCTAGGTGAAGATAGTTCCTTTATCTGATTCTCTCTGATTCTTCTTATACAATGTTTTTTCTTCAAACTTGTATTTTTGTTGTTGTTCATGAGTGCGTCATCTACAGCACACAAAGATGGCCAATATACCAGCGGCAAGTGCCGTGATGCAGAACTTGAATACATCACATTTATCAGGAGGCGAAGATGTTCTTTTGCTCCTCTTCGCCTGATCTGTTCATCTTCATTTCAAACATCACATAAAGGCGAAGATGTTCTTGCAACCACAATAGCTTCATTCTCGTCCATCCCAACTTGCAGATATTCTTTGACCCTTCGTAAGTTCTGTTCAGATTCATTGCATACATAACTGCTTGGTGATAACAACTGTTCTATCTTAAATCTATATATGTCTAATTATACAAAATTTTACTTTTTAATGCTATTTTTTCCTAGGGGAGTTTGTACTTGATGGTATCCCTCCTGCTCCCAAGGGTGTTCGAAGTGTTATTGTTTGCCTTGAGATAGATGCCGATGGTATCTTGAATGCCTCTGCAGAGGAAAACACAAGTGTGCAGAAAAATAAGATCACAATCACCAACGATAAGTGCAGGTTGACCCAGGAGGAGATTGAAAGGATGTTCCTTGAGGCAAAAGAAGTATAAAGCAGAAGATGAAGCGAACAAGAGAAGGGCATAGGCTAAGAATGCATTGAAGGATTATATGTACGACATGAAGAATGGTATCAAGAAGGATTACATTGCCAGCCGTTTCAGTTTCCATCCGGAAGTGCTCAAACTGGCATCTGAAGTCCCTTGCTACTTTTATCACTTTTCTCAAGCTGCCCAAAACCTGTGCAGATACATTTCTCTCTGTGCTCAGACGAAGGAGCCCCATGAGTAAATTTCATACCACTGCCAAAATGTGATGTTGGAATATTCTTTATGATACTAACTGATCTATCTCATTATACAATATATTTACTTAATTATGAATTTTTTCTTTTCATCACTGCTTATTCTTAAATGCATACAGGGGACAGAAGGCCAAGATGCTAGTGGCAAGTGACAATGGTCAGTGCGGATGGAGCTGTTGATTGATGCCATTTTACAAGAGCGGTTCATACTGACTTTGATCAGTTTCTCGTATTCGGAATCCATATAAAATGTGAAGTTGCATAATGTGAAGTTGCAAAATGTTTAGACGTAGTTTCTACTTTGGTGTGTTATGTACATTGGAATGCATAAATGTTGTAGTATATTGGAATTCAGACCTTAATACAATGTCAATTAATTTGATACAATTGCAGCCCATTTCAAAATTGTGATTGGTGATATATACATTGATGCTAACTTAAATCAAATTCCAACATTGAAATTTCTTAGGAAAAATTAGTGAAAGTAATATACATTACATTTACACAGCGCCCACAAATGGCAAAAGGCGTGAACGTTGTGCATGTTTAGAAATTTTGATCGAGGCCAACAATTTTTCTCATCACTCACCACGTCAGTGGATCATTATTGGGAACAACATTTGTCTAATATATACAATAAATACCCTAGGTACAAGATGACTCTTCCGTATATTCCCGAGACCTCGACTGTTGACTTTCATTTAGTAGAAGTGATACTTTTATTTATACCAGATTCCATTTACACGTGGACACTAATTAATCACCCCAAATAATTGCTCAGGGCACACAACGTGCAACAGATATGAACGTTGTGCGCGCTAAGCAACGCTTTCTACAATTACCAAGTTTTGCTCATCGTGCACAACAGTGTTATTTAACAATCCGGTGTGCGCTCGGAGCAAAACTGTATATAATTACATACAATTACTTATCATGAGCATATACGAAAGGTCATTCTCCCGCCAGTCTCGTCCTCGGTGACGGGGCAGTGTCGGCCGTCGTGTAGGGTTCCCGGGTGTCGACCTGGAATAAGGGGGAGAGGAAGTAAACGCTCTCAATCGGCGACTGTTGCAAAAATTCCCCTCATTAAATTCTGGAAAATTACATATGACTCGCTCGAGAGCAGTCTTACAAAAGTAACTATTCGTAAAATTTAGGAAGACGACGCATCGTCGGCTGTAAACAGATCCTTTATCGCTCTCGCCACCCTATCTATCTTGAAGGTGGCCCGAGCTTATAAAGCATCGAACTCTTGGCCCTTCTCGAGAAGCTTGGCCTGAAGGTCAATAACCTCCTTCCACGATGCCTCAAGATCAGCTCGGAGTTAAGATCGATCTCTACCCCACTGAGCTTTCGACTGCTTCCTGGCGCTTGACATGGAGGCGAGGCTGGATTTTGCCTCCGAGGCTGCCCAATCCGACTTGCCCTTGGTGGCCATGGTCTTCCCCAATTCTTTCTGTAGCTTCATCACTTGAGCTCTGAGCTCAGAAGCTTGGTTCTCGGCATCCGCCAGCCTGCGCTGCCCCTCGATCAGTTCGAGGGCCCTACGGTGCAGACCTGCCCCGAAAATGGTCACCTGCAGATGGCAAAAAACAGCAAAACTAGAAGGGGAAGCAAAATTCAGAAGGCCTAGTGGAAACAAACCTGAAGGCCACTGCGAACAAAGCAATTGGCCATCGTCTCAAGGTCGACCCCATTCAGGAAATCAACATCCCTTGGCAAAGTGATATTCTCTGCCAGACGAGCCCCTGTCCCAAAGTCCAGGAGGGCCGACTCGGCCGTCCCCACGATGTACTGTGGCCGATAGGTCTCCCCCTGAATCTCCCCATGATGGCCAGATGAAATGCGGTTCGACTGCAGAAGGTGGTCGAACTCTGGAGATATGAGCCGACGGAAGGGACCGTAGGAACAATGTCCTCATATGGCCACCCGTCGTGTGGCGTGCTGGAGGACGATGCGGCATCAACTCGAGGATCATAAGGAGCCTCCTTTAAATACCAAGCAGCTTGACTTGAGGAGCATCTAGCCTCCCCCAACTCCAGAATGAGGTTCCCCGATTATTCCGATTCCGATTCCTCCTCTTCCACCTCTTCCTCCTCAGTCCTCTTCCTCTTATGGCCTTCTTTATTGGCCCGCTCCATCGCTGAAGTAAAATCTCTATCTGCTCCTCCCGCCATTTTTGTTTGCTGGAAGAAATAAGAAGAAGATGAGATTTCCTTGAGTTAACAGAGACAAGAGCGCAAAAGCCATTGACTTCATAACTCCAGTTCCTTTTATTTCGCTAAGGAATAGTACACAATGATCGACACATGTCAGAAATTTGCCAAAAACAACGGTTGAGATCAACTGAAGCCGAGAAGTTTTGGCGGCACGAATCAAATCCGATGCTTCGATTGCCGTGCCCCATTAAATGAAAGTACTCATCATTCGGCATCGATCCGCGTTATTTCTCGAGAACGAATCACTGGGGCCAATGTGGATACACGGGTACGTCCCCCAAAACAGCTTGGGGCAATTGCTCAGCGCATACAACGACTCAAACCGTAGAATTGCTCACCGCACACAACCACTCAAAACTCACAATTGCTCACCGCACACAACTATTTTTTTTCCATTCCACGTTCACATGTGCACAGGTAAATTTATTAGCCTTGTGTGTGTTGCGTAATTATTAACACTGTCTTTATTTTACTCAGTGCGTGATTGTGATCCATAACCCATACAAAAGATCGAAAACGTACATACATAGGGTATTTTTCGCTTCGTAGGGTTTATAATCTTCTTTGTCGATACTAGTTTATTGTTTATGATTTATCCATACTTTCCCGAAAACGTGGGGTTTAATGTACTGTTGGTTGCAATTATGATATAGTAAAACACATGTATCACTATACAATTTCATTTCTTTATTCTGTGGAAGTGATAATTTTTTCTATATCAGCTTGCATTTACAGCTGGACACTAATCATTCACCACACAAAATTACTCAGCACCCACAACGGGCAACAGAAAGGAAAGTTGTGCGAGCTGAGCGAAACTTTCTACAATTACCCATGAGCAAAACTTCCTAATCAGCTCACAATGGTCCATCAACGTGCACAACGGGCATAAAAATTTGGGGTTTAATGGTACAATTTAGGCTGGTACCTAATTTCGACAATGCCCATGGGCTTGGATCAGGGAATTGACCAGTTCCGTCTTAAGCCCCTTGTGTGTGTGTTGGCTCAACTGGCCGCCATCGCTCGGGGCCGTTCGGGTTTTGACGGCTCGGTCCGAGGGAATGTGATCGTGTGTATTTGACGTACACTTCAGTTATGAGGAAATCGCATTGAATGAAGGCCAGTAGCACGAAGTTGGAATTCTCCCAACCTTAAGGAGCGGGATTCGAAGCGCCGCCTTCTGTGAGACTTTGACACACATCCCTTTCTGACGGCTAGGATTCGAAGTGACCTTCCCTATAAAGCCTTTGGCCTTTTAAATTCTGCTTTCCCCATTGCTTGTTACCCTGATTTTCAGCTTTTTTGCTCAGATGGCAGGTCGGGATTTCAGTCAAGACGTTTAGCAACTCAACCCTCGGTGACGAGGATATTCGGGTAGTCAGGGGAGTTCCTTAGGCCATGGGCCTGGTGGCACTGTGGGGGAGGACATTCATGCGGGCGACCCACCGATTGGGGTGTCAAGGCAGGTGGGCGTTCCTCACCATCCGCCCTTGGGCATGGCCGAACCTTCGCCCTTCGTGGCGGATCAGATTGATGCGCCCTCCTGTCTCGACCTCGGAGAGGGGGACGTGGCGGCCGTCGAGCAGGGTTCCTGTGTGTTAACCGGGAATGAGGAGGAGAGGAAGAGATGCTCTCACTCGTGGTCTGAAGGTCCCAAGGGAAAGAAGAAGAGGAGTGAAAGTGGTCCGGCTGGCGTGGCCGTCCAGCTGGCACAGGGATCTGTCCTTCCGAGTGATCGCTCCATGTTAGAGGGGGTTCCTTATTGGGAGAAACTGGCAGACTCTCTGGTATGGCATATCCAGCATGTCGGACCCTTTTTTCTTCTACGATTGTTTTATTGAGGGCGACATTCACCCCTTCGGTCTCGTAGGTTTCCACGGTTGCTGTAGAGGTGCATTGCTTCTCAGAGAAGGTAGATGGTCTTGAGGCGGCCTTGGCGCAAGAGTGCCTGAGGGCTGAGGCGACTGAGCAATCAGCCAAGGAGGCCCACTAGTTCAAACTAAGAGTTGCAGAGCTCACCTTGGAGGTGGGATGTTTGACGGAGGCTCTGGCTGTCACCGAGAGTTCGGCCAAGTATGCTGAGGATGCACTGTCCTTCGCTCGGGAGGAGCATAGAAAGGAGAAAGGCGCTCTTTGGGCCGATATAGGCGACATACGGGAAGTGGCCCATGGTCGGATCGTATCTAAGGTCCAGAGGGGTTATGGGGATGTCCTGGCTCCGAGGATCGCAGAGTCTCTCCGTGAGAGATTCTGGGGGTTCTCGGACATTTTAGCTGCGAAGATTGAGAGGTCCTTTCGGGATGGTTTCATAGCGTTCGAGGAGCGGGTACGAAGAATGCTTCCCCGACCACCAGTTGTCAATGGTCAGTCTACTGGTTCGGGAGAAGACGAATCGCCTTGGGACGCCTCTTCACGACCTCGTACATCATAGGTGGATCGAAAACACATAAAGATGGCTCGTGCACATATCACATGCTTTATCTACGACACACAAAGATGGCCAATATACTTGTGGCCAGTGACGTGATGCTGAAATTGAATACATCACATTTATTTGGAATCGAAGATGGTGTTTTCTCCGTCATAATGTTGTTTTCTCCCAGAATCACCCGATGTTCTAGACTGTTTCATATAACATTGCCAGTGGCCTGAAGGTGCCACCAATGAATCATCTCTCAAACTAAGCAATCTCCTTCCCCGCCATGCTCGAAAACTGTGCAGCCTCATTTCTCTGTATGCTCAGAAGAATTTCTTACGAGTGCCATTATTGAATTTCATACCCCTGCCAAACTGTGATGTTGCAATATTCTTTATGATAATACATGATCTATCTCATTATAGAATATATTTACTTAATTATGAATTTTTTCTTTTCATCAATGCTTATTCTTCAACGCATACATGGGACAGAAGGCCAAGATACTTATGGGCTTCATTACATCAATGCTTTTCATACCCATTGCAAAAATCTTTGGTGATGAGCTTGATGACTGAGCCCACAGGCATGGCCAAAAGGCTGAAGAGGAAATCGACAAAATCTTTGCCAGCTTCAGCGAATAACACTCTCTTCATCCTCTTGTCTATGTAAAGCTTCAACCTCAGTTGGGTGGCCATCATCACTGTTGCATCAAACAGGTGAGGGTTTGTTTAAGCTATGGTCTCTAGTTGGGGGGTTGCTTGAATATGGTCAGAGTAATATTTGACCAAGGTTACTTCTTCCTCATGCCTTTCACATCACTCGAACTGTTGTGGTTGAATAGTTCGTGTGGGTAGGAAAGCCATTTATAGACGAATTGGACTGCCCTTGGATGATGATAAGTCTATAGTCGAGTTTAGCATTACTTCTTCCTCATGACTGATTAACATCACTCGAAGTGTAGAGGTTGAAGAGGGCTTGTGCGTAGGGAAGCCATTTATAGACGAATTAGACTGCCCTTGGATGAGGATGAGTCTACAGTAGAGTGACCGTGAGTCTACAGAAGAGACCCCGTGAGTTTACAAAGCAGTGATTGTGAATGTACATAAGATTTTATTCATCGCGCACATCTTCCTAAATTATAAAGCTTTGTGCGCGGTATTAAAACAGGTTAGCGGAGAGTTTTATAACTTAGTGCGCACTACGGATTGTGCGCGTGGGGTAACAGATTTTATTTTTGACCTAATAATAATCAACACGAAAACGGGTAAAATTATAACCCGTTGTGCGCGTCGATGAAAACCGGGTTACATTCGAATAAAATAACTCCAAGCATACAACGTCATGTAATATTTGTCCATATTTTAACCAATGTGCGTGTTGATCAAAAAACATGCTACGAGAAAAATTTTCAGCTAATGCGTCGAATAGAGAAGGCACCGGATTCGTTAAAGGATTGGTAACGTATACCGTGATGGACGATCTCGCTGTGATGTCAATGTATTCCGCTATTTCCAGCATTACGCTGCTAAAACAAGTTTACAAAATTGATGGAGAAATATTACTCTTACTTACGTCGATTGAACAATTGTGTTATCCAAAATACATATTGCTCAATGCGCACAACGGCCAAACTATATGCCCGTTTTGTAATTTGAGCAGTTTTGATATATCATAAATAATTTGCTCGCCGTGCACAACGGCCATATTCTTGCCGGTTGTGCGCCGTTGAGCTATTTTGTTTGAGGCTATCAATTTTGCTCAACGCGTAGCACCACGGTCATACATTATTGAGAACAACACTGGCTGCTACCAATCAGTTGTAGTTTCACGGGCATTCTTCTGTATAATCACAAGCAATTTGCTGTAGACTCAGGGGGTCTCTTGTGTTGCCTCCCAGTAACTGTATTGTAGTCTCATTCTAATCCAATGGCACCCAAATTTGTCTATAAATGGCATCTCTTCCCACAAGCCCTCGTCAACCACTACACTTCTTGATGATATTATTCTATCTTATTCTATCTGATTCTAATTATATGATATTTTCTCTACAACATTCTATTTTTTCCTTCATCACTGCTGCGTCCTCAACACTCAAAGATGGACAATATACTAGCAGCTAGTGACGTGATGCAGAAAGTGAATACATCACATATATATTGATTCGAAGATGTTCTTTGCTCCTTCATATGTTCTGTTCGTCGTCATTGAACTATCACCTTCCATGCACACCCGCTTCATTGCAGACTTCACTGCTTGTATATGTTCTTTGATACTAGTTGCAGACATCACTGCTTGATGATAATAAATGTTCTATCTTATTCTAAGTCTACCCGTACAATATTTTTACTTAATTATGCTTTGTTATGTGTTCATCACTGATTCTTCTTCAACGCAGACAGGGGACGGATGGCCAAGATACAAAGAAGCAAGTGACACTGATGCAGCTGATGGAACAGCTCATAAATGGCAACAAAGTTTAAATTTTTTTCATGGTGGGAATCCCTATATCCCTAGTATAGTCCAGTGCTTGAATTACTTAGTCGGGCAAAAATTGTGATGTTGAAAAATGTTTCGATGTAGTTTCTACTTTGTTGTGTTATGTACATTTGAATGTATAAATGTTGTAGCATGTTGGAATACAGATCTTAATACAATGTCATTAAATTTGGGGCAATTGCATCACATTACAAAATTGTTACATATAGGATTTAAAAATGTCGGCCTTCATATCACAACCTTGTTAAGTCATCGGGCGAAGATTTTTCCTACATAGAATATGGAGCAATGATGTTAAAATAATTTATACTAGTATATAAAATAGTAACCTTTTGAGCAATTATACCTTCTTTCTACCAGCTGTGTTCATACGACAAGTTCTCATGTCATGACCCTTTCCTGCATAAACACTGCAAGTCCGTGTTCTTGTTTGACTTTGTTCTTGTGAGACTTGTATTCCAGACGGAATCCTTGACGCCACTCGTGGTCGGCCTTAAGTTCTTGCTTTTGCATGATCATGCATAATGACATCATTTGTTCCCACTTCTTGTTTGATAGGTGCGCTAGACCCCACCTGTAGTCTTGGCTCTTCAGAAGCAGTTTGCGCTTTATTAGTCATATTATGTTAGTCCAAAAAACTGTTTACCCACCCAAAGACGTCATCAAACAAAAGGGGATCTCTTGTAACCGCCTCCACGACTTTATCGAATGATGAATGAAGTCTACAGGCTTGAAGTGGAGTGATTTGAGTTTGACGCACTCCGTGTACTGTGCTAGTCGAAGAGGCCCCAAGAATTATGATGTTATGTCTTGCATTTAGAGTCCACCTTGGTAAAATATATCTCTCAGGTATGGCTCATACGTTTGCTTCATGATATATAAAATTTGCGTGCATATCAAAACTTCAGTCACAGCCCTTGCACACGTACACCTGAACATTCCCTTTGATATATTGCATTGAACATTATGCACGTAGCTCTTTCCATCAATCCGCATAGTTACTCTATACGTGGTCGTATCCCCATCCGTGCTCACACTTTTGTGCCGACAGTATAAAGTATTTTTGAAACAATTTTGAAAAATGGAAAATATGTTTCTAATATATACCTTTGCGGCATGAACCTCTAACTCATGCATGCCGCTAAATTCTGGTTTGTTCCTCATACAAAAAATATCTTCTCTCTCCTCTTTGTCTCGCTGAAATTTTACGGCTTTATCATATTGATCAATGAACTCGTATAATGGAGTCTTACAGTTTACGTATCCATCAAAATACACGTTCATGCTTTCACTCCTTTGGCTGGATGCCATGCCTATACACAAAACAACAAATGAATACCATGTGCTGAGTTTATTTTGATCATATATTTTTACAACAACCTCTATCGTATTAACATTTTCATACCCCCAAAGAAAGTATCCAGTAAGTATGCCTTAATCCAATGCTGTGCTTTCTCATGCATCGTATGCAACCACTTCCAGGCTTTCATTTTATTTTTTTGTTTTTCTGTCAATGGCTCCTGAAATTCCGTTTGGTACTTCTCCATTAAGATGGCCCAACAATTCTCAGCTTCTTCAACATTTTGACTGTTCTTACACCAGTTTGCATAGTCTTCATCAAATTCAGGGTTAAAAGAAGACCGCAATGAACGTAGATGCTCATCTTCGTGCAGACTGATATGCCATATGTAATACATGTGCTTTGTATTTGGAAAAACTATTTTGATTGCATTGCATATTACCGGGTCTTGATCAGTGATGATAGCTCCTGGTGCTTTATCCCACATACATGTTAACCACTATCCAAATAACCACACAAGGGATTCTTCCTTGTCATCAGTAAGAAGAGCACATCCATATAAAATAGACTGTTTATGATGATTGACACCTGTAAAAGGTGCAAAAGGCAACATGAATCTATTTGTCTTATAAGTGACATCAAATACAACAACATCTCCAAACTGGCTGTATGATGTCCTCGCCCTTCCATCAGCCCAAAATATACTCCTACATACATTCTCTTCATCATGCTCAATAGCATAATAGAACTGAGAGTCTGTAGCTTGCTTATTAATAAATTGTTCTATTATTCTAATGCATTCCTTTCCAATGTTGTTCTTTCTTGCTACTCTCCCATGATCAATGCATTGTGGCGTAGTAATATTGACATTACTACTACTCGTGGCATTTAGAATCCTTGCAATCTTTGCAGGTCCTACTCCACAGCCACGCATCTGATCAACTAAATTCCTACATGTTCCGTCTATATGCGATCTTTTATGTGACCGTAACATCTGGATCTTCACTGGGCTTTTTATCAACTCATATTATGATCATCATTAAAGGAGTTTATGCGTCATACTCCATCAGCGATTTTATGAACTGTCATTCGAGCCATACAGCCTTCTCTCTCATTTTTCCTTCGATTAACGTCCATCCCTATCTCCCTCTTATCTTTTAAGCTTTTATACCCTTCTTTGTTGCACGTATATTTCCTCCTCGTGGTATTGCCATCTTTTCTCTTTCCCGTAGATCCCTTTCGGGTTGCAAAACCTTTCATTGCTGCATATGTATTATAAAATTGATATGCATCTTCTTCTGTTTGAAATGTCATTCCAATATGTGGGCTGCCTTTTTTATTATCACTATGCCTATCCTCTTGATATACGCTGTTTGCACTGTCATTTTCAGCTTCAATCTCATTTGGCATCTCCTGATCATGCACAAAGGGTTCACTCTCTTCGATTTTCATTTTCTACATTAGAAACAAGTAACAATATCAGTAATATTGACGCAGCTTGACTACTATACATGTCTATCCAAGTAGCAGTAGATTATCATAAGATTGTTAGTTGAAACCACACTTACTATTACAATCATGTTAAAACCTTGAGTATTATAGCTATTCTTTTTCAATTTGATCTAATTGTTACCATCATATTTGATGACCAGATCAAATACATCAAAAAATCAAATATATCACCCGTTTTGCGCAATGGGCAATATTATGTATGCCATTCGCTCTATGTTGTTGTGCTATATGAGCGGCTTCGGTAAGTTTTGATGGACATCTCATATTGCTCAACGTGCAAAACGGGTGATATGTTTGAAGGGGTTTGCACGAAGAGTAATTTCTATCGCAACCCTTCGCTAGTTTGGAAATTACTCACAGTGCAAAATGGTACAAAAATTTAGCCCGTTGTGCATGGAGAGGAATTTCCAGCGCTAATCGTCCAACGGTTGGAAATTACTCATCGCGTAAAACCCTTCAAAAATTTATCCCGTTGTGTGCGTTGAGCAATATGAGATGTCCAACAAATTAGGGATGACGATCCTTACCTCGATGGAGGAGAGTAGGAGGGGAATCAACGAGCGTGTGATGACCTGGATTTGGGGGCGATCTTAGGCGTAGGCTGTTGAAATCGAAGACCTTGTGCAAAACTGGGGATCTACACCAGCTTCTGCGTTTTGTGCGGGTGTGAGCAACAGAGGCGCGTTGAAAAGAGCTTAAAGGGCGTTTTGGTAATTGCACCAAAAGGTCAGATATTACTATGATCGCAGATCGAATCAGACGATAGGGAGGGGTCGAGCGCAGGAATTCCAACTGAGCACGATTTTGCGCAACGTTTTGAAATCGATGAACGCAGACTCAAATGGTGTTGGATCGACCTGAAAATTTGTGTGGAGCTACCTAACAAGTATATCTACCAACTGCAAAAAAATTTAAAAAAAATACTCTAACGACCCCAGATTGCTGACAGTGCTGGAAAAATTTACAGCGCTGTCAGCACTTCTCCATTATATATATACTAGTCATAACCCGTGCCCGCGGGCACGGTTCATTTAGCATTTCCCCGCGAAATCTTTGTTCCCCGAAAAATTATTTACACAGACAAAATTTAATAGAACAATACATTAGCGTAAAAATATTTAGCGGCACGGGCACCTTCGGCGCGTGCGTCTTCGGCTTGGAACAACAAATTCGCTGTCGAACAACAAATTTGATGCACGCGCCTTTGGCGCAGAACAACAAATCTTTGTAAAAAAATTTAACGGGGCGCCTTCGGCGCGGGCGACGGAAAAACCAACATAAGGGTATTTTTACGTTAATTTGTTGTTCCGCTAAATTGTTTTACGCTAAATTTTTTATTTAATTTAATTTAATGGATCATGATTCTCCACAATCTTTCCCAATGCACTATTAATGTCAAAGTTTAGGTTTCTAAGGCACTTTCCCCCCAAATTTAATCTCCACAATCCTTCCCAATGCATATTTCCCCCGAAATTTAATTTCCACACTCTTTCCCAAGGCACTTCTAATTTCAAAGTTTGTGTTTCCAAGGCACTTTCCCCCAAAAAATTTCACAAAATCCAATCTCAACCATTGATTTACCGACATCAAATCTCAGCCGCTCTTTATCTTGTCCTAGTCAGCCCTAGAATTCAAAAAACACTGTCAAATGTATAATAGATATACATACATACATACATACATACATACATACATACACATATACATATACATATACACATATACATATATGTGAATATGTATATGTATATGTATATGTATAGAGTGATCTTCGGTTGCGAAAAAAGGGGTTTTCGCACGGTGCGAAAACATTTTTTTTATTTTTTTGAAATTTTGTTTTCAAATTTTGTTTTTGATGTTTAATCCATACAAATATATACCCCAGGGAAAATAATGGGTGAACCCGTTGGGTATTAGAGCACACATCCACCCATTACAAATTTAACGGTCTCAAAACATGCGAATTTGATGAAATGCCTTGATCGAAGGCTAAATGACATTATTTCTCAACGATTATTTTTTGAGTGGGGTATAACAACATATAATGAGGGTGGAAAAAAGAATTTTTGAAAAAAAAATTTCAAAAAAAAAAAAACTAAAAACATTTTCGCACGGTGCGAAATGTTCTCATTTGAAAATTTTCCTATATGTATATGTATATGTATGTACTAGTATATACCCGTGCCCAAGGGCACGGATCATTTAAATATCACCCCATCAAAATATTAGACACCCTAATTTTAAGCGAACAGAAATAATTAAAGCGCAATAATTATTATGACCCCCTCAAAATCTTAGTTCACCAAATTTTAGATCCCCACAAAACAATTTAGTTCCGACATTGTTTATTTAATTCTAAATAAAAATGTTAGCCCACGCCAAAATGATTCCAACAAAACAGAACATAATACACAACAAAAAAGGGGGGAAACATAAATCGAAAAAAGAGAGAACATGCCATGATGGGCATAGACATAAGTAGTTCTCCATAAATAGATGTGATCCCCATGATTCAAAGCCAACCTCGCGATCCTATCATTAATCGTCATTCTGATGAAGGCCCAATCTTCAACAAAGCTTTAGCTCAATATTTAGGCAACAATGGTGAAATCCAGAAGAAGAAATTTTATTGATGGTAGAAAAAATAACGGAAAACAGGAAAAATGAGAGAAAATTCTCTCTTACACTTGGCTAGTATCTATAGCTCTCACAACTAAAAACTTCTAAATAACTTCTAACAACTTCAGCTATACAGATTTTTGGCAGATGCGGACAACTGCTGCATCTTCAAAAGGTTGGCTTCGGTTGGGCAGTTGGAGATGTTGTATCCTTGCTAGAGCTTGCTGGAGCTTGTCGGTTGGTTTCGGTTGGATAGTTATATAGGTTGACAGCTGAAGTTCTCAGTCGATTTCAGTTGGCTCTGCCTCGTTGCTTGCTCGACAGTTGCAACCAAATCTAACGGCCAACAAACAGCAGCTGGACGCAATTCAAAATTTGTTAGTTGTAAGATTAAATCAAGCTAGAAGTTTGTTAGTTGTAAGTATTTATAGCTCTAACTGTTGGAGGCAACTGATCGAATAACTGGAACAATTTATGGTGAATATTAAATCAAGCCAACCTGATGCTCTGATAAGAACTGCCCCTCTCCTGAACTCCCGTTGCCAGGATAGTCTGAGCTCCTGTTGCCTGGGTCCTAACACATTTATATGGGAAAAAACCCAAATCAATTTGAATTTGGATCAAAATAATCAAAACAAAGCCCAAAAAAGAACAAAAAAATAAGCAAGCCATGTTCGAAAGAACACCATCTGTCTTTTCTCCCGCCTGATATTTTACAATGAACAGTGGGTGGGTGATCCAGTATCATGTCATGCAACTCATAACAACACTGGTCGCAAAAGAAATACGATAGTAACATCAAAGAGTTTGTAGGGTAACCAGAAATAAAGTGGACTTAATCATTAGGAAAATAACTTGAAACAAAGGGCTGACACAGCTGTGAGGAGGAGAGACAAAATCTGCCTGATTGCCATGGTATCTGGGTTACATTTGAAGATGCTAAAATGTGGTTTATGGATAAAGACAAATCTAGACCTGCACACGACATTATAATCAGTAAGTGTCATTAAAGGAAAGTTCAAGATAGCATCATCACAACATGCCTATAAAGATGCAAGTCACCCAAATAACCAAAAGAACTGGAAAATATTAACCAATTTCTGAGAAATGAGGTGTTCAATCTGTAGATAATTCATGATCAGATACAATGGCAAATATAATGGGAAAACTATTTTTAGATAGCATAAGAGCAACGAATAATTCTTAAACAGAAGTAGGATATCCATAACTACAACAAAATAAGAAATTAACAATTTCACACTATATAACAAACATACGTAATTGACAAATAGTGATGGCCTCAGAATTATAGAAAATAAAATAGATGTAATATTTTTGAGAGCATGGTACATGTGGTTCTTAGAGTAGCACCAGAGAAAACGTCAAAAGTATCACAAAGAAAATAGATAAAATATTTTCTTAGAGTAACACCATCTCGAAATAACACCCATCAAAGAACAGAAAAAATATCTTAGAACCATAATAAATCAAAACAAAAACCCACTTCACTTCAATCCCAACACAAACAAACATCAAAATTCAACTTTCAAAAAATCAACTCACCACCAGAGCTACGGAGAGAACAGTTTTCTTGCCGAATGGATGCCTCGCGTAAGCTGCAACCAATTTTGCTTTCCCAGGATGATCATCTTCACTTCAATTCCAACAAAAACAAACACAATATATCATGAAGAGGGGGGGAGTAGTTCAATGTTAATATGCAATGTCACACATGCTCCTTGAACGGTCCTTCTTTCTCTTCATAACTTAATAGGTCCACAACTTTTATTTGGCCATCCACAAAGGTGGAAAATTAAGTTACAAAGCAATACACGCAGTCACACAATCGTTGAATGCTATTTATGTCAGCCAGCGAGAAACATAAAGCACAAATCACCAAATACATTAACTTACATTAAAAAACTAACTAAGAATAGTTTATGTATGAGCGTGTGGTTTTAGAATATAATCACATATCTGCAAATGAAAAATCAAGGGGTCATGTTACATAATAATCCATATGAAAGAGATAAAAAGGCCAGAAACAATATCAAAATTGTTACTATTATAGGACTGTGTTAATAGGCTTCTTACTTATGATTATCTCATTATGCTTCTTATGTGTAATACTTATCCAGTTATTAGTGGCTGGTTAACGGTAGTTGGAGTTGCAGTTATCATTACCATATAAATGTTGGATTTGGATATCTTTGCTTGCATATTAATTGTAGCATATCTGAAGGATTTGTTGCTACTATATGAAATTGGACTTACTGAAAAAACATGGATGATTAAAAGAATGATGGTGGCTTAATTTATTCGATTTGAGTTCTCATGCATCAGATAGGCTGTGTTGGTCTCCTTAAACTTTGTTTGTTGTTGGACATGTGTTTTGCAAACATGCTAGAATCTGCTAGGACTTGGTTTTAATTCTTCACATATGCCATTGTTGTTTCGGGTTCTTTAGCCATCTAAGTGAGATTGGCAACAATTGAAAACTTTCTTGTTAACTGATGGTTCATTTGGTTCATATGACGCCATAGGATGTCATGTTTCTGGAGTTCACAGGAATTGTTGCATTTTTGAAGGAAAATTCATACAATAATTTGATCATATACTCTACTATTGTTGAGCGTATGCATGGATTCTTAACAGAGAAGCTTATGGTGGAGAATTATTTTCTTGGCCTATGTATGGTTATGATGAGGTCTTGAAACTTATAGAAATATGTTTGTACATATTACCATTTACCACACATCGTTCCTTCAAAACATCAATCATTAGTTGACTGAAGATTATGATGGCCTGCATCATTGAATAATAATTGGTGGTGGCTTTGGAAATTTGTTACTTATCATTAAATTGCATGCATAAGTATTTGATGTTCATTTAAAAATTAAAGAAACAGTGTGATAGAAGCCCAATTCATATAGAATGCAAAGTAAAGAAATCTCAGGCTGGCAAACAAACATCGCCTTAATAAAATAACAAAGTCAATAAAGTAATCAAGTGGGGTGTAGATTATGTGAGTTTTAGATATGTTCAGCTTTACAAAGTTTGGATGTGGATTCTTAAAGATGTTAATGGATGTTACCAAAAAGGTTTTCATTATTGAATTTTTTGAAAAACATAAATTTTACTTTAGCCCATGAGAGAGATAAAAATGAAAGGAAATCGAAGTTGGGGAAATAATAGTCCTTCTAGATGTTTAGGTGATATGCATTTCATGACTGGTTGTAGTGATGTTTGGAGTGATTTGAGAATTATATAGCTGGTTTATTTGAGCTTTGATCATGATTATATATTTGATAGATAAGGTTTTCAGAGGGCGAAAAAATGTATTGCAGGATAATCATATTCAGAGAAGGTTTTTTGTAAAATTTCTATTGGCATTCTTCTTATTAAGAAGATTCCTAAATCTATCGGTTGTACCTATTTGCTTGGGGTCATTTGCGTCCTCAATAGAATTGCATTGGTGTTTGAAATAATTAGATTGTAGTTACTATGGTTTTTGATTTGAATTGGGAGGAGAGACAAATCCGTGGTGTTTAATTTGAAGAAGCATGTTTAGCATAAAGCGAAGACCCAAATATAATTGCTTCCTTGTTTTATATGTTGTTTATGAACATTACAAAAAATAATATATATCCTATATCCTGTTTTTTTCTGGATTCATTCAGCTATTTGCAAAAATTTTTGAAGACTTTTGGTTATTTAGTCCATGTTTTATTCAAAATTGTTGCTTTTCTCGGACAGTCTCAATAAGCTTCTTATGTGTAGTACTTATCTCGTTATTAGTGGTTGGTTGAGAGTAGTTAGAGTTGCAGTTATCCCTACCACATAAATGTAGGTTTTGGATATCTTTGCTTGAATATTTATGTTCATTTTTTAACAGACCAAAATTCTTCGAATAAAAGGCAAATAAAGTAAAGGAATTTACCATGTAGTAATCGTGATGCACCGAATGTATCCTCTGATTCAATCCAGTAGCATCATATTTGACGTAATCAACTTCTCCACTCCCTAAAAACCAAAACCATAACGACCGTCAACCACATAATGACAACATAAAACCCAAAATTTAAAATTTTAAAAATGAGGGAATTAATTAATTACCAGAACAATCCTATCCTTGCACATGAGGGAATTAATTAATTAGCAAAACGATCATATCCTGCCACTTGATCCTCATCACAGACCTTAATCAAACAAAAAAATCGAACCTTGCGTTTGAGAATGCAAAATTCGTGGGAAGGCAAGTTGGTTAGGTTTAAAAATCGAACCTTTCGTTTGTAACCTGATTTGATCTCCTGATCAGAAGAATCCCTCGAGACACATAGCACTTCGTACGGATCTCGTCGGGCAACAGGTGCCGACGGGCCCTCTAACTTCCTCGACACCATCGAGCCAGAGAGAGATGGGCTAAGGTTTTCGGATCTCGCGGGCGGTGGGCGTTCATCGACGCCATCGAGCCAGAGAGATGGGTTGAGCTTTTCAGATCTCGCCGGGCGGTGGGCACTGACTGGCCCACCAGCTTCTTGATGCCATCGAGAGAGAGATCTTGGGGCTGAGCCCGAAAAGAGAAATCTGATCTTTTTCAAAATGTTCTGTCAAAAATTTCAGCTTTTTCTCAACGTTTCAAATCTTTGCTTCTCCCTCCCAGAATTCCCTCCAAAAAATTTCCCCCCTCACAACGTACAGAAGCCCAATGAAAAAGAGTATGGGTTTCAAATTTTAAAGAGTATGGGTTACAAATTTTTGACATAACCCCCAATTTCTCATATGACATAACCTAATTTCTCATATGCAATTTCTCAAAGACAAAATCTATTAACAAACATAATGTATTAACAAACATATCCAAATTCTCTTATCCATTTTCTCTTATCCATTTTCTCTTAACCAATTTATCCTATATAACAACTCTTATCCAATTTCTCTTGATAACATCCCTATTTTATAGAATAGATGTATGTATGTATATGTATAGGAAAATTTTCAAATGAGAACATTTCGCACCGTGCGAAAATGTTTTTAGTTTTTTTTGAATTTTTTTTCCAAAAATTCTTTTTTCCACCCTCATTATATGTTGTTATACCCCCCTCAAAAAATAATCGTTGAGAAATAATGTCATTTGGCCTTCGATCAAGGCATTTCATCAAATTCGCACGTTTTGAGACCGTTAAATTTGTAACGGGTAGATGGGTGCTCTAATGCCCAACGGGTTCACCCATTATTTTCCCTAGGGTATATATTTGTATGGATTAAACATTAAAAAAATTTTGAAAAAAAAATTTCAAAAAAAATAAAAATGTTTTCGCACCGTGCGAAAACCCCTTTTTTCGCAACCGAAGATCAATATATGTGTGTGTGTGTGTGTGTGTGTGTGTAAATCTTCAAATGAGAACATTTTGCACCGTGCGAAAATGTTTTTATCTTTTTTTTGAAATTTTTTTTCAAATATTTTTTTTTCCACCCTCATTATATGTTGTTATACCCCCCTCAAAAAATAATGGTTGAGAAATAATGTCATTTGGCCTTCGATCAAGGCATTTCATCAAATTCGCACGTTTTGAGACCATTAAATTTGTAACGGGTGGATGGGTGCTCTAATCCCCAACGGGTTCACCCATTATTTTCCCTGGGGTATATAATTGTATGGATTAAACATCAAAAAAAAAAGTTTGAAAAAGAAATTTCAAAAAAATAAAAAAAAAATTTCGCACGGCTTTCGCACAGGTTTTTTCGCACCCGAAGATTGCCCTATATATATACTAGTCATAACCCGTGCCCGCGGGCACGGTTCATTTAATATTTTCCCCGCGAAATCTTTGTTTCCCAAAAAATTATTTCCATAGCCAAAATTTAAAAAAACAAAAAATTAGCGTAAAAATATTTAGCGGCGCGGGCGCCTTCGGTGCAGAACAACAAATTCAACGTGGGTGTCTTCGGCACAGAACAACAAATTAGCGTAAAAAATTTAGCGAGCGCGGGCGCTAAAATTTTATTCCCTCAAGATTCAGTTCCACCCAAAATTTAGTTTCCTAGAAAATTTAGTTCAAGTTTAAAATTTTAATCTCCCCTAAAATTTAGTTCCCACAAATTTAGTGTCCTCCAAAATTTTAAAGTTTCCTCTCAAAATTTGAACAAACTCCCAAAGTCACTGGTCATTTAAAATATTCCATCGAAAAATTTTAACCCATCATAAGCTCATCCTAAAAAAATTTGCAGTCTTTGCAAAATCTATATTTTCAACAGATGTGTTATCCGACCGCATATTTTTATCCAAAAGTCAAACTTGTATAGACCCTTATAATGCAGATTGCCTCAATGAAGCTCTAACAATTTATTATCGAACCGCCTTTGATATGATTGGCAAGATTTGTCAAAAGTTCCCACCAAGAACAATAGTAATACCACCAATGCTTTGTTGCTATCACAAATATCTTGCTTTCTTTAAAGGCATTGCATCAACAAAGATCACAAATATCACAAATATCACAAATATCTTGTTGTTATCACAAAGATCGATCCATTGCATCAACACAATGCCAATGTTGCATAGAAACTTCATCACAATTTTATGATAGTAATGGTTTAATCAGATGAATTTAAAGGCATGTGGAAAAAGCTCAAGCCAATCTATTAAGCCAAAAATTAGAACAGTATCAGTTAATCCCCTCCATCAAGTGCATAATTCTTTCAAAATAAAAGAAAAAAATTAAAACACAAAATTACAAATAGAACTATATTGATTCATAAACTTGTTGCAGCAGTTTGCACGAATTGAGCATAAAAAGTACCGTTCAGCAAATGCATTGTAAGAATGCAATCATGTTGTATTATTCATTTGTGTATGATAGAATTAAGCATCAATTATTTTTTGATGACTACTAATAACAATATCAGACATGAACAATGAGGAACAAAATTGTCGTGTTACATTCTAAAAAATTTTTTGAGGAAAAAGAGCCCCCCACAATTAAAATCAACTGTCTTCAAATAGACACAGGCTATGATCCTAACCGAATCCTTATCTATCAAGAAATCCATTATTGCACCATCACTATCCATCACATACCCCAAGACATAGGAAATGAATTTGAACTTCAAGCTTCTCCATCTCCGTTCATTCGCATACTTGTTCAACTCACCTCTAATTCTTTCACCCTCTCGTTTCGCTTCGCCAGTATCCAAAAGCCATGTTTATTCTGCAACAAATAGCCTCGAAGCATATCAATAGGTGGTTGGAAACATATCAATTGTTCAACTCACCTATGTTCCAGTGACAAAGATGGTTGGAAAAAAAGTAACTGATGATGAGTTTCTAAGTTACATATTCTTGCCATTTAAAATGTGGTGTGAGTTAAGACTATTGAGATGAAATGCAAGAAAAACAACCCCAACTGTGATATGAAATGTCAACATGAATGTACCTATTGAGACGGTTAAAATAATTCTTACGATATTACTTGTTAAAATTACGAATTAATTCCTTCGTAATTTTGACCAGTTAAGCCCTCAATTGTAAAAGAGGAGAATAAAATAAAGGCTATTCAAAGACCAATAACGCACAAAACTCATATGGTTCATAATAAAATCCTTAGATTATTAATTTCCCTTGAGATTAGTTATGTGCTAAGAAAATATTTAATAAGTTGCGACATGCAAATATTTGGAGTGAAAGTGATGTACATCAGTTCACTACAACAAAAACCTAAATATTACAACCTACATATTACTGATGCTTGAATTAATGTCTTGAATGACAACAAAAGTCAATATGGAAGCTCCACTTGCAATAAAAGATATTAATGCAAGTCTCTTCTAGAAACTAACTGAAGTCAAAGAAAATTAAGAACTCTTTAAAAACTATTGGCCGATTTCTTCAAATTGGAAGGTATCTTTTTTGTCGTTTTTGTTTTACTGTTTGAAGACTCAGCCTAATTAAGAATCCAAAATCAAGTGTTGAGATCTAGTTCAAAGTTTGAATTGCTAGGTGAAATGAGTTGTTTGTCATTTTTCCCTTTGAGAAATTTGCGTGTGAATAGTTGTACGTCGAAGTTTCGAAGAACATATATAACTATCTGATTATTTTGATGTAGAGGTGAAAGATTCATCATCTAGTGTAACAAAAATTGCGTTAGTGTAACAAATTACATGAGAGTAATTAATTAATACAAATTGAGAGTGGAAGTTTTGTATATGGCAGGATTTTTTTATATGGCAGATTCTGTGTATATGGCAGAATATACACAAATAATGACACACACAAATCATATATCATGCTATTTACACCCACAAACACCATACATGGAACATGGCTGAAAAAAATCATGAGAGGTTTTTGATGTTAAAAATGCGCCTGTAAATGAGAAATGTGCATGTTAACTACAGAAAAAAATCATGGCATGATTTGTGTGTGTGTAAATGGAAGTGCTGAATTAGTGACATACACAAATGGCATGATTTATGTATGTGTGTGTAAATTACAGGATTTGTGTGTGTGTGTCATCGTGTGTAAATGGCAGGATTTGTGTAAATGGAACCATATTACCGAAATTCTCAAAAAGTTTCACCTATCATGCCGACTGATGCATCATATATTTGAGGGAATTTAACCAGGAAAATGCAGAATAAGAAAACTGACACCAATGCTCACATATTAGGAGCAAATCTAAAGTTAAAGAAAACAAAAGACATGTATTAGGAGCAGAATTAAATTATTGAAATCTTGTAGCATAATTCGTATACAGTCAGTAATTTATCTAATTCTCTAAATTTTAGACAATCTAATCACATATACATCATGCTGAACTTAGAACTTGAACTCTCGCTAATCACATTCTCGAGCTGGCTCCAACTGTTAGTCGTATAGCTGTACTGCTCATTGGCAATTTGTTGCTTGATTTGTTGAGCTAAACTGATGCCAAAATCACTTGCATTAGACTTAAAAAACAAAATTCTATGATTCTTTTTATGTACAACTAATAACAAAACATGTTAGCCATTTCAGCTCCATTGATTTCGAGCCTCGAAATATCTCTTAGCACAGGAGCCCATGAAAAATGCATTGCAACTAAAATCATTTAAAATCATCACAATTTATTTTGAAATTAACAATCAAAAGAAAAGTTACAGAACTCACCATAAAATCTTTTAGTTGAGAACCAACTATCACCCAGAGCAACACAAACACATTGCAAGCAAATGGCTGCAACAAATTATTGTTGAAATTTAATGGAGAAAGAAAGAAAAAAGATTGCAGTATTGCCTTCAAGTTTGAGCTTGTCCTTAACAATTGATAATCCGAGAGTGATGGCATACGCCTCTATAGGATTCAACCACAACCAGCAGAAGGCTCATCTGAAGCTTTGCATTCGAATTGCAGAGAATTTTTAAAAGCGTTGTCAAGTCAATATATGCGTCATCATCAGTTTTCACCAATGCACTCTTATTCTTGACGAAGCAGAATCCAGTTCCCACTTGATTGTCCTGCAAAATTCACATATATTTAGGAACCCAAATTCAAAATCTTAAAAATAACATTGAAAAATAAATAAAACAAAGCATTCAGCATAAAGAGATAAAATTTTTCCCACCAGGTCAAGTTTATTGGCTTCAAGTCAGTATCCAACGGCTCGACTTCTACGAAATTTCCAATTCCAACTCCAGAATAACCCTGTTTTTGATAAATTCATACACAACTTCAATCTAAAAATGCACAGATCTAACCTTGAGTAAAGAGAAATTACATGTGAACAGAAAAAGAAAAAAAATTCTCAAGTGGCCTAACTTGATTTCAAAACATGGATTTCACCCTTTCACTATTAGGATCATGAATCATAAGAGGTTTAGCATTTTCAGGCAATAATGGTGAATTTAATTGAAAATTTACCCAACATCATTTGGGATTATCTTAAGCTTCTACCGAATGACTCCATCCATGAGTTCATTGATGCCACCATTAGAAGAAGACTTTGAGCTGAGATACATTAAGTATATGTTCATCGATCTGCCCATGCCCACGGTAAGAGTGGTCGTGCACACGTGATCCTGATCGGAATCCACATGAAATTATAGAAATCCTAAAACAAACAAAAAGTTACAGATCACTCAACACAAAATCTTTAGATCAGTACTTCTATAACTTCTCGTTTGCTTGAACAGAAGAATGTTGCTTTACATACCTAGCCAACAGCAAAAAAGGACAGATTTCTATGACATGAACACCTTATGAGAAATATGAGACATGAGAAAATAGAGCATACCAATGGCTAAGAAATACCGAAAAGCAATCAATTTCATTACTTGTGTTCATTAATTCAATATGGCATATATATTCAGATCGACGATGGGGAAGCATTTCAACAGCCATGATACTGGAATGAAGATCGTAAATCTGTTATCTTTGCAGCTCAATGATGTGTTTTAGGATTAAAAAAATTAGAAATATTTTTTATTTATTCTGGTTTTGTATATAAAATGATGGCCTCTTTTGGTTCTCCTTTATCACGAACAACTTCCTCTTCATAGTTTGCGCACACATATTATCATGCTAGGTATAAAAAAGTTTATTTTCATTGAATTTATGAATCAAATTATATTTTTTCTTCTACCACGAAAAAATAATTGTATTCATGCTAAGTCCTTCAACTTTATCTTGGTTTCATAGGATGCTTATGGGATTTATCCGAAAATCATGTCAGTTCCCTAAAATACAGTGTGTTAGTGGAGAGATTGCAAGGATTTTTTCTTCTAATTTAATGGATAAAACTGTTGGCATGTGATGGAAAACAAACAATCTAAGTTACTGGCGCCATTCACCGAGAACCTGAAGAAGAAAAGTATGGGGTTTTTCAAGCTAAAATTGCAACTTTCCAGTTTAAAAAATTGTAGGAGCACCATCTTTGAGCTAAATAGAATTTGAATTTGGAATTCATATGATGGCCAAGACAGTGTATCTAGGGGCAGATAGTCTACATATCTTCAGTGCGGGCTTATTACATGTTTTCTGGCAATGTTATTGAGTCTGAACATTCACATAGAACCCAAAACGATTGCAGATGTGGTAGGTTGTCGGGGTTAACTTGTGTTTTTATGTTGATTTCATCAAGTTGGATGGTGATAAGGTTTTGGTCATGTAAAATGGGATGACAACTTATTTGGGACAGGTTTTTCATGTGCATTTGTGTGCTTTTGCTACCTCTTTAGTGATCTTGACACCTGTTTTTCTTGGTTATGGGTAACGTCTAGCCATAGCCTTAAAGATGCCCATGTTCATGAAGATAAACCTTGAGTATTACACCAGTGGAACCATTACTTTACTGGCGCAAATATCACTCTCTAGGTTGAGAGCTCTTTTTAATGAAATTAAATGCTGAACTTCAAAGAAATTCTGGGTTTGTCTCCATTTTGTTGACTTCTTTTGTATTCTGTTTACCTGGTAATTGTTTAAAAAGAGCATGATAGTCCTCATAAATATCATATAACCAAGTTGAATCAATTGCATGTTTTATTTATTTACTTATTTATTTAACTTGCACTTGGTGCTAACCTGGGTTTATGTTTTTAGAGAGTTATGCCCATTAGGTACCCGGTCGATTTCAACTCAAATAGGTACGAATCTTACTGCTTCTTCCACTTTCTGTTGTAATATTGTTTTCCTGCAAATTAACTGCTTATGCCTTTATATGTGACATGCAGTCAGAAATAGGATGAAAAGTGTTAAAAATATTCAAAAGATCACCAAGGCAATGAAGATGGTGGCAGCATCTAAGCTAAGAGCTGTTCAAGTCAGAACTAAAAATTCACGTGGCTTTTGGCAGCCGTTTAATGCACTTCTCGGGGATACTCCTAGTAAGTTGACTTATACCATTCTGATTCTTGTTTGAAATTAATTTGTCGGAACAGTTTTTTTTTGATTGCATCTTTTTCTGAATCGGAATATGCTTGCTATTTGCCAAATTTTGGTTGATCCTAAAAGATAAGAAAATGCTTAGACAGAATGCAACTCGATATAGTCATAAAGGCATCACTGTCTGTCCATACTCTTATATTCACTGAAAATTCTTTTATGTAATAATACCATTGATATTGCACTTCTATATTTGCTTATCTCATTGGCATGCAATATCACATTTGTCATTTATAATAATTTGCACATTTGGCATTTGATAATAATTTGACTCCATCCATGAGTTCATTGATGCCACCATTAGAAGAAGCCTTTGAGCTGAGATACATTAAGTATATGTTCATCGATCTGCCCATGCCCACGGCAAGAGTGGTCGTGCACACGTGATCCTGATCGGAATCCACATGAAATTATAGAAATCATAAAACAAACAAAAAGTTACAGATCACTCAACGCAAAATCTTTAGATCAGTACTTATATAACTTCTCGTTTGCTTGAACAGAAGAATGTTGCTTTACATACCTAGCCAACAGCAAAAAAGGACAGATTTCTATGACATGAACACCTTATGAGAAATATGAGACATGAGAAAATAGAGCATACCAATGGCTAAGAAAAACCGAAAAGCAATCAATTTCATTACTTGTGTTCATTAATTCAATATGGCACAGATATTCAGAAAAATGTTGGTCATTGTAGCAAACTTTTACAACAAATTTAATGGAGAAAAAAAGAAAAATGATTACATAGCTTCAATTCTCAAACATTAAGCTTCAATTCTCAAACATTCGACATTTTGAGAGCGGATCATGTGGATAGACATCACTCATCACATTCTCGTAGTCAAAACTCAAAATTTATAATAGTACTGAATTGTCAACAATATCATGTGGGCAAACAACATTCCGTCATATGATATGTGTCGAAAATTCAGTCTTCATATTCTATATAACCGATGAAAATCCTTAAACAATTACATTAATTGAATTAAGGGGATCATACAGTGTAGATTCCTCTGACTGATAACCCAATCCTATTCGTTAACATCCTAATGCATCAAATTAGCAAAAAAAACAGAAATAAAAGATAATCCATCAACTAAATATACTTAAACAATTACCTTAATTGAATCCTAAATGTAATGTGCAATGTATTGTGTATGCGCACTCTGGAGATAATGTGCAATATACTGTGCACTCTCAAGGTAATGTGCAATGATATTATACTTCACACCTTGCAAACTACAATTAATCCTTTTGAACTGGGCACGATACAGATACATGCAGATACATGTATGACATGTATGACTAAAGCTATTTCGTTCAAATAAAAGCTCATGAATTTTTGCTAAAATGGAAAATGTTACAGATACATATGGTAAATGATACAGATACATATGTCAAATGTTTCCTTGACATAAATCTCAGGAAGCAAATAAAGCTAGAGATTTGTGTTCCAGGTAGAAAAGCATATTTGTGTTCACTGGATATATGTGTTCCAGGGTGAAAAGCTTAAAGAGAGGAATTTTGGGTTCCATTTTTGGATTTTTATTGGATACATGTATGTGACTTGAGAGATTTGTGCACTTATGATGCAGGGATGGAAACAGGTAATGTATAAATGATGTGGTAATATGTAAATAATGTGTGTGCAGGAAGTTTTCATATGCAGGAACTGAACTTATCTAAGCTGATATATTTGGGATGGAAATGTATGTTTGGTGAATGTATATTTATACTTTATCCATCATTGCCATGTTTATGCTCATGCAATTTATCAATCCTCAGTATTGGATGCAATTCAATTTATCAATCCTATATCCAATACATGTTTATGCTCATCTTTGGACACCTCAGTTTTGGACCATGAAGCAGGTATGATATTGAAAACCTATGTTCAAGTTGAGCTATGTTTTGCTTTGGGAAGGTAACCTGTTAGTTAATGAGTAAACAGTGATCTGTTTTGCCAATTAACCTGTTAGTTAATGGGGAAACAGTGATCTAGGGAAGAGATATGTTTTGCTTTGGGAAATTAACCAACCAGCGTCTAGAAGAGGCCTTGCCTAATCAACATCGTTAAAAATTAACTAACAGAACGCATGCCTGAAACCAAAACAGTGATCAAAAGATGTTACATTGCTCTCACCCAAGGTAGCAGGATCTACTTTGAGGAGTCTCATACGACCGCTGATGATCTCTAGAAGCATAACCCCAAATGCAAACACATCGGTAACCATTGGAGTGATGATCTCGAATGTGCCCTCAATTGGAGTGACTTAGTGATGAGTCCATTGCTTCGGTAACCATTTCACCAGGCCAAAGTCCGAAATCTGTAGTAAAACAGCAATTAGGACTAAATCGATTGCTTACAGCATGCGTAGACTCTACCTGGGGCTCAAAGTCTGGTCCTAGGAGAACATTGGATGCCCTGAAGAAGGCAATGCAAGCTTCGGGCGATCCCTACCGCAATCATGTGTCTCGCTGGCCACTCCAGCAGCTTACTGTTTCTACCGGGCAAGGCCAAGGCAAGGGTTCCGTTGGGCGAGAATCGAAGATAAGATGGAGCCCAGTGTCGATGCAGCAGCCTATCAAGCAGCCTATGCCGAGCTCTGTCAGGAACTCTCGATCCCATGCTCTGGCTGCTGTGTATGTTTTGGGAAGAGATGAGCCTCGGCATTTTCAAATTTTTGGTTAAAGATGTGTTTGCTTTGGGAAGGGAAGAGATAAAGTTAACGTTTTTTCAAATTTTTGGTTTTCCCCCTCTAAACAAATTTCCCCCCAAAATTCAAGTTTTTTCATCTCAACCATTCATTCATCATCAAGATTAAATCCCAACCAACCCTTATACAAAATTCAAAACCCAATTTCTCATCTCCCAATTTCTCATATTCAATTTCTCTTATACAAAATGTTGTAACCAACAAAATTTATTACCCAATTACCCAAACTCTCTTATCCCTTATCCAATTTCTCTTATCCATATTCTCTTAACCAAATTCTCTTATCCAAAAACTCTTATCCAATAACCCATGATAACATCCCTGTTTTATTATATATATATATATATATATATATAGGGATCTTCAAATGCGAAAAAAGGGCTTTTCGCACCGTGCGAAAACAATTTTTTTATTTTTTTGAATTTTTTTTTTTCAAAAATTCTTTTTTTGATGTTTAATCTATACAATTATATACCCCAGGGAAAATAATGGGTGAACCCGTTGGGCATTAGAGCACCCATCCACCCGTTACAAATTTAACGGTCTCAAAACGTGCGAATTTGATGAAATGCCTTGATCGAAGGCCAAATGGCATTATTTCTCAACCATTATTTTTTGAGAGGGGTATAACAACATATAATGAGGGTGGAAAAAAGAATTTTTGAAAAAAAAAATTTCAAAAAAAAAACTAAAAACATTTTCGCACGGTGCGAAATGTTTGCATTTGAAAATTTTCCTATATATATATATATATATATATGTTGACTAGGATCAATTCAGATGGATCAAACATGCGGATCCATCCAAGTGGAATTTAAAATTAGACAATGCAAATAGGAAATCCGACCGTTGGATGTGATCTAACATGTCTTAACTACCTCTAAACAAAATTTCAACTAATTTGGACATGTTTTGCCAATGCATCTAGTGGTTGCAAAATTAGCCGATTTTATGACTATTTAAAAACATTGATTTTGCAACAACTTGATGCATGGGCAAAACATGTCCAAATTAGTTGAAATTTTGTTTAGAGGTAGGTAAGACATTTTAGATCACATCTAACGGTCGGGTTTCCTATTTGCATTGTCTAATTTTAAATTCCACTTGGATGGATCCGCATGTTTAATCCACCCGAATGGATCCTAGTCTATATATATATATATATATATATATATATATATATATATATATATATATATATATATATATATATATATATATATATATATGAGGAAAATGTGCCCGAGGTCGACCTCAGGCAGCAATACCTGAGCACACCCCTGCTGTTCGGGGTGTGTAAGTATTTTTTTCGAATTTTTTTTGCAGTAGGTAGATATACTTGTTATGTAGCTCCACACAAAATTTTAGGTCAATCAGACACCGTTTGAGCCTCCGTTCATCGATTTCAAAAACGTTGCGCAAAACTGTCGAGAATTCTGGACAATTTTGCGCAACGTTTTTGAAATCGATGAACAGAGGCACAAACGGTGTCGGATTGACCTGAAATTTTATCTGGAGCTACATAAAAAGTATATCTACCTACTGCAAAAAATAATTTGAAAACAAATACTTACAACCCCTGAACAACGGGGGTGTGCTCGGGTATTGCTGCCTGAGGTCGACCTCGGGTACATTTTTGGGTATATATATATATTTGCAGGGTAAGTTAGTATCTATATTAACTATAGACAAAAGATACAGTGTGGTTGATCATTAGATACCAAACTCAATGACTAGAGGAGAGGACATAAGCGTCGTCAACCTAGATCATTTTGTCAAGCATCAGTAATCAGAACCCAGATATTACAATACAAAAACAAACCAAAATACAACTCCTAACTGAAAAAAATCAGTTACATAATATAGCTAAAGCATGTGTGTTCACAAAAGCTGTATAGGTCAACCAGCATCTCGAATGTCTCAGTTTTCAAGGGCTTCAGCGACTTCATCCTCTACATAATCTAGATTTCGAAGGGCAGTGCGAATGTCTGCAGAAATCTCCTCGAAGAGCACAACCTTGGGCTTCCTACTATTTTCAAATACACGTTTGCTGCGCTCCCGCCAAAGGTGCCAAACAACGGCAGCTAGCACAGTTCTAGCAATCAAACCCAGGGCCCCCTTCTTCACAAAATTCGCCAGATAAAATCCCCCCGACACCGGTAGCGTGAGCTCAGATGGTCCCCTCATTCCCAGCTTCAGCAGTGACCTACGCATGAGATAATTAGAGTAGGGACAATCAAAGAAAAGATGAGTAATAGTCTCCGGAATTCCATCCGTGCACAGTACACAGCTGTTTGAGCTTAGAGAGCACCATTTTTCCATGCGCACCTTTGTGAGGAGCCTGTCTTTGAACGCACGGAGAAGCATGATAGACATTTTAGGGATACACTTACTGTACCATATCAGTTTAGCAAAAGGATAGGGAGTACCTTTGTCATGCACAGTGTCCCAAGCGTCTTTAAACTTAAAAGACGACCCCTGCTTCCATTCACATGTGTCAACACCAGTAGTCAAAGTGATTTGCTAAAGCTGGGGTTTTATAGTCTGAATTTCAGGATCATCAATCCATGATGAACCTTCCCAATAGTCACTGACACGTCTTCTACTAGCTCCGTTGGGAATTCCATATAGATTTTTGAGAGGACCACACGGGAGCCAATTATCATGCCAGAAGAGGGTATCTTTCCCATCTCTCACCTTCCTCACAATAATTCTTTGCAATAGGTTTCTGTAGTGAAGAAGGAACTTCCACGTACCAGAGTGTGAGGCCTCCCCTTTTGTTTCGTAAAACATGGCCGCATCCTTATATTTTTCCCGCATATACTCAGCCCATAGACCTCTGGAATTCAGGAATCTCTATGTAAGCTTGATCCCTGATGCAAGGTTCATATCTGTAAGCAATCTTAAACCAATCCCCCTTCCTCCCTCGGCATGTAAGAGTCACTCCAGGCCCATGTTTTTTGTTGTACCCCAAATAAAATTTCTACACATGGATGTTAGAGTTCGCAAAACTGTGGTAGGAACTCTATAAACTTGCACCCAAAAATTTATCATACCATAAATAACAGTTCTTACCAGCTCGATACGTCCAGATATGGATAACAGGGAAGAAGTCCACCCACTCAGCCGTTTCCTGCACTTGTCGACAAGCCAGCTATACATATGAGTTTTTGGGTATTTAGATGACAGGGGCAGCCCCAAGTAAGTAGTGATAGTATTAGACAGTTTAGCCCCCCAAGAATCTGCAAGATCTCCAGGATTCTTAACACCTTTGCTAAACATAGATATACTCTTCTCCCAATTGATCTCTAGGCCTGTGAAGTTTCTGAAATCCTCTAGCAAATTCCTAAGCCCGCTAAAAGATTTTCGATTTGCACGACAAAAAACCAGCAAGTCGTCAGCAAATAACAGATGTGATATATATGAAAGGTAAGCCAAAGTCTATATTGATAATGTACACTACAATACACAATGGTAGTCCGTAGGATACAAGAAACAATAGAGGGAGGAGCGGACACAAGCGTCATCACTCCCTACTATGAGCATGTACCTAAGCACTAACCACTCAATCAAATCTAAAAGAAAATACACCAGCAGCTCAAGCTACATCCAGGCTGCATAATATGACCCATGTCTCAACCGTAGTCCAGTATACCCCAATTGTCCAGTGCTTCAGCAGTAGTGTCCATGCAATCAGTAGTATCTTGAGACCTCATCGCAATCATAACGTCAGCCGCGATTCTAAGGAAGACTGTGAAAGAATACTCCATGGGGGTCCATGACTTTTTGATGGGCGATTGGGGATATATATAGACACACACACACACACACACACAGGCGATTGGGGATATATATAGACACACACACACACACACACACACACACACACACACACACAAAGCTCCATATTTTGGCTATATGATCAAAAGTGTGTAAATATCAATCGACAAAGGTTTGTACGTCTCGAGGAAGACAGTGGTAAGGTGTTGTATTCCCTTGTGGAAGGGATTTTTGTATTGGTTTGAAATTCCTTGTTTTATGTAACTAGGTTGTTAAGAAATCTTAGCAAGTGGAGCTAGGTACATGTATTGTAGTTGTACAATAGTGGATTAAAGCCCGAGAGAGATCTGGGACTTGACGTACCCAGGTTGGGGGAAACCAGGATAAAATCTTGGTGTTTGCGATGTGACTACTTTTTGTCTCTTTATTCTTTACTTGCTTGTCATCTACTATTCCGTTGTGCATATTAATCTTGTTGCAAGTAATCATTTTATTTGTATTGATTAAGTATCAAGATAGCTAACACTTCTTGAAGAAGGCAACTTTGTCAGAAGGGTTAAATATTATGCAAAAAGTTTTTTTTATACTCAACACTATTCAACCCCTCTTCTAGTATTGTTTGCCACCAACATGATTTGACAAGTGGTACTGGAGCAAGGCTTAAGACGATGGTATCAACCTCGCACCACTCTGAGAGACTCAATACCATGCGACCATCATTACTCAACGGGACAAACTATGCAAGTTGAAAGATCCGAATGAGGACACAACTGCAATTCTTGGACATTGATGCTTGGACCATCATGAAGAACAAATACACACCTCTTGCTGAAACAGAAACCGACAAATGGTCCGCCGAAAAAAAGAAAAAAGGTAATCTTAATACTAAAGCCATGAATGCCTTATTTTGTGTTGTGACAGTTTCAGAGTTCCACTGAGTGTCTCAATATATGACGTCACATCAGATCTGTCACTTACTCGAGGTAAGTCGTGAGGGCACGAGAAAGGTAAAGGAATCTAGAATAAACATGTTGAATTCTAAATTCAAAAGCTTTAAAATGGAAGAAGGTGAGAGTATTAACGAAGTTAATACTCGTTTTACTAACATTATAAATGAGCTTAAAGGATTTGGAAAAGGGTTCCTGATAATGACCATGTAATAAAAATCGTAAGATCTCTAAGACCAGAATGGAAGGAGAAAACAACTGTAATCCGTAAGGCGTGCAACATGAAGACATCATCCTTGAAAGCCGATGGGAAATTTGATGGCCTTTGAGATAGAACTTGAAGAAGACAAGAATATATAAGATAAGCCCAAGAAGAAGAACTTGGCATTCAAAGCCATTGATCAAAGTTTCGAATCAAAATATTCCGATCAAGACGAGAAGGAGATCACACCCATATCAAGGAACTTCAAAAGATTCCTCCGAAGTAAGTATGCAAAAAAATATCGTTTTACTAATGAAATCATTTGCTTTGGATGTAACAAAACAAAACATGTAAGAATAGATTGCCCCTTAGAGAAGAACCACGACCAAAGAAAAGTCAAGGAGAAGGAAAAGGAGAGGAGAAGGAGCCACAAAGATAAAAAATTTGGGAAGCTGAAGAAAAAGGCATTTGCAGCATTCGACCAAAGTGACGTCTCTAGCACTGATGAATCGTCAACATCATCCGACGAAGAAAAAAGGGAAGAACAACGCACATGTGTTTCATGGCCTCGACTTCTGCCAAGATAAGAATGTCTACCCCTCCCACATCAACACATCATTTTAATGAAGATGACCTTTTGACTAGCAATGATGATGATAGTGATGCTAATTTTGATGTCAAAGGTGCATATGATGAACTATGCAATATACATGAAAAATTAATTAGAGCTCACCATAAGTTGGATAAAAATTTGAGGACATGCACCAAGAAAAGAGAAGAACTTGAAAAAGAAAGTGATATTTTGATGTACAAAATAGAACGCTTATTGATGAGATTAAGGGACTTAGAACTAGGATAGATGACCTAGACAGGTTTTTAACCACCATAAAAATAAAATATGATGATATTTACAAAGTTGTGGACAAGTTCAATAAAGGAAAAGGAAAACTTCATGATCTAATTGACAAGCAAAAACCATCGGGGAGTAGAATTGGCCTATGATTTCATCAATCTCAACCTCAACATGTAGCTAAACATATTGTCAAGCATTATAACTCCAGGAACAGGTTTATCAAAATGTGGATTCCTAAGAACGGGATGAACCATATGAAGGACATGTGTGTGACTTACTTTATGCTTAATGTTCATTGTAACAAAAATTATAAATATGTACGTGATGAGAATACTAAACCTCATTGGGTTTGGTTTCCACTAAAATGACATCCTTATGGCATGACTGATCCCTTAGACCCTAACGAGAAGTGGTACCAAAATTATTTTGTATTAATTTCATATACTCAAAAAAATTGAAGGGATTAGCACACAAACTCCTCTTACAACTCAAAGTTCATATGTATCAAGAAAGAGGAACAAATAAAGACTGTAAGAAATTCAAATTAATTTATTTCATATAAATGTTTGTATCTGCTATTAATTGCATTATGAAATGTTAGAATAATGTTATATTAAATAGAATTAATTAGAAATTGGTTTGAGCGCAATTTAGAGTTAATTTGAGCCTTAGATTTAATAGGAGTCAGCAGATAGCTGACTATCCAAAATAGATAATCGACTATCCAAGACCCTTAGCACATAGGCTAGCTCTCTGCCCTGTAATAGACGACTATAGTAGAGCCGATAGTCAACTATCGGATGTCAGCCCCAAAATTCCAACCGACTATTGGGTTGAAATTTTCAGGTTTCTTTCACTATTATTGGATTTTTGGATTTTTACCCCATTCTTTCACTCAACCCCATTAAGTAGAATACATCTTGACCCTACATCAAGATCATATGGTTGGATTTCACTTCTACAAGATAAAACTGTCATGGAAGGTATGATATACCACAAGCGTATGGTGTAGTTGTAGCCTACAGGTCGAATACATGGAAGCTATCGATGAGATTTTACCATCAATCCTCGTTCTCTCCCGGTCCAATCGTGAGCGAGAACTCAGAGCATAGTTGGATCTCTATCAGAGCCCCAATGTCTCGTCGGAGGCCTCGATTTTAGTTGCTCTAATGACTTAGGCCCTATGTCTCGTTGAAGAATTATCATCAGAAAATCAACCCACCATTATAGGCATCAAACCAAAACCCCGATTTCTCGTCGGTGACAGGTTTGTGTAGCATTCTAATGATGAATTGATGTAAGCACACATCCAAAACTATGCCCTAGCTAAAACCTAATAAACCGATTTTTGGGCGATCAACCCATACATATAAGTTGCATCAAAGTTCAACTTCACCCTAGGAGAAAGATCTACTCACTAATCATAAGAATAATAACCAAAAAAATTCGTACAAAGAAACATCACAAAGAAATCAAAAGAGAATATGGAAGAACAATATTATCGAAGATAAAAGGGGCTATCCTTGCAGTCAAAAGAAAAACAAAATAAATTCTTACAATATTTATAATGAGCAGTCGTTCAAAGATTAGAACCCCTCGAAGAGAGCCACCAAAAACGAGTTCACAACCCCTATTTATACATCCCAAAAACCTACAGCAAATTAGGTTCGAACCCCTTAAAATAACGAGTGCACGGTCGTGCCACAAAGGCACACGAACGTGCACCGCCAAGCAGACTGATAGTTTCATTCCTCTGTGAATTATAAACAACTGTTTAGTGTAGCTACATGTCCATGTCTATTCTTCCATCAGCTCCAATAGCTCTAGCTCCAGCAAGATGGACACGGCCCTGCCAAGTGGTCGCACGGTCGTGTCAGTTACGCGCCTTTCTTAGCTTTCGCAAATTGGATACGGCTATACAGAAGGCTGCACTGCCATGTCACTAGAGTGTCTTCATTTCTTCTTTAGCTGACATGGCTTGCACGGCCGTGCATATATTTGCACGGCCGTGTTGCCTGCATTCTCCTCCTAACTTCCCCATTTCTTTTTCACGCCTTGACATTTCTTCGCGCTTGCTTTTCCCATCATTCCTTCATGTCATTTTGCATGCATTCATCCTTGAAATATAAAATATGCTCCCCAAGAGTAAAATGGATAAAAATAACTAAAATATGCATGCAAGATGCAAAATAAATATGAAAATATGCAAGGGTGACGAGATATAAATATGTGTGTGTGTGTGTGTGTGTGTGTGTGTGTGTGTGTGTGTGTGTGTGTGTGTGTGTGTGTGTGTGTGTGTGTGTGTGTAATATGCACGTCACAAAGTCTCCCAAGCTAAACTCTTGCTCATCCTCGATCAAGACAAGATGTCCAAATGAAGATGGGGAGAGATTGCTATGAAGATGCGAATATCACCCTCTTGAATCAATCACGCACGTAAGCCACATATACAACAAAATTAGAACTCGCTCCAAGCACACATCACTCTATCAATTCTACATAACCTATGAATCAAAAACATTAATCTCCAACACGATTTTAGATTTAACGTACACACCCATGAAAAAGACTAAGTCCACGAAAAATTCTCCTATCATGCTTAAATTGATAAAAATTCGATCGTTGTCCTACATTTGTGAAGGTTAAAACCCAAAAGTGTATCGTAAGGCCTCAACTCTTAAGGATTGGCTACGTCAAGCTAGTTCATCCTAAGCCAAGGTGATAGACATGATCGATACGAATATATATATACATTTTTATAAACATGTGACCTAGGTGATTTATGTAATGAGATTTCAGCCAATGACTCCCAACTCAGACGAATATATGGCATTAGGCCAAAATGAACCCATTGGGCCTACTTTCTCGAATCACCTAAGGCATATTATTCCTATTTAGTGCACTTCCTCAAATCTCACTTTTTCAACATGCATCTCCATTGCTTCATGAGGCATGGAGATCCGGCTACTTGGTGGGACTGGGAGAACAGTGCACTCATTCTATCTCTCATTTTGTATACATTTTTCATAAGAGCATATCATTCACACATGGTTTAAGGGGACTAATCTATATCCATAGCCAAATCTTATAAAGATGAAATTTATTCTACAGTGAAACTTAAACTCATGTATTCCAAAAGTTGAATAAACAATCAATCTAGTCTATCGAAGATAACAACAGGAACCAGTATGTGTTCATGGGATATGGTTAAAAATGAAATTGCAAGGAGAGAAACGAAAAATCGGTGCATGAAGATATCCAAAACTTGAGTGTACGGAGTGAATCTAATTAAGCACAAAAATGAAATTACACACACGAGTGATTTTTGCCGAGGGATCATTTCTTCATCACAATTTTTTTCTTTTTCCTCAAATTTTTTGGAAGGTTTGATGCATGGGTGCAAAAACAACCAAAAACTTGGAAGATGCAAATGTAAAAGAAAATTGTAATACCCCGTTTCCATATGTACGCGTGTTTATACGTATTTTTGCGTGGATGCCTACGTATAATTTTTGGGAGTATTCCCGTATTTTTTTTAATTATTTTGATGTAGGAATTATTTTTAAAAGATTTTAACTTATCATTTGGTATTAGTAAATATGAGTATTTGAATGAAATACCATGTATTCTATAAGTATGGTGTAATTCCCATGTATTGTTATTTTTCACAAAATACAAAATACAAAATTCTTTAACCATGACACATCACTAGCTAACATGTCATCTTGCATTGTAAAAAGAAAACACATGGCATCATCTTTGACTAAATGAATGGATGTGATTAATTGGGAGAAAATCAAAACCAAAAGAAAACCAAAAAAATCAAAATTTCTCTCATTCTCACCATATCCTCTCTCTCTCTCTCTCTCTCTCTCTCTCTCTCTCTCTCTCAAATCTGTCCAAATTCTCTCCTCCCCCTTTCTCCCCTTTTGCACCACCATTCCCTCCACCAAACACCACCCCAAACACCTCCCCTTCCACCACCAACAATCCCTCACTTTTCCTTATCATTCTAACCCCAAAATTAACCCCAAAAAGCTCTCAAAAATCCAAACTTTCGAGGTCATTTGGGAGATTGAAAGGAGAAGACTAGGAGGCTCTCCATCAAGGACTAAGAAGGGCCAATGACATATTATTTGGAGGAGTACTAGTAAGGTAAAAATTCTTATCACCTTAGTAGGGTTTAGTTTTAGAACTAAGGGTTTAATTAATTAGCAAGTTCGTTAAATTTTATGTAGAAATTAAGTTTTGAACTTCATGCTGAAATTAACACAGAATTGGCTGATACTTTGGTAACTTGCTGCACTTAAATTGGCTACGTAGAAATTCATGAAAAAATATATGTTGTACATATTGAAGTCCTTAACAACTTTCATTTTTACAAGTTTTGCAAATTCGAACTGAAAAATAGAATAAAAATTCAGTTTCTAAAACTGGTCTGTTTTAGACAGTTTTGACACCTTTCAGTAAAACAAGTAGAACTCCATGCACACTTAATAAAACATAATGAACTTGGTGCCGTTGGAAAGCTGGCTTCAAGATCTTCAACTTGTAATTTTCCTTATGTAATTTTCCGAAAATCATATATCTGCTTGTAACTGATAGAAAAATGGACTTGAACTGAACTCAGTTTCTGGTTCAGAATGCTGAAATTATACCTTTCAGGAGAAAATCCACCATAAATCACATATGTCAACTGAGTTTATGAAAATTGGTCAGTAAAAGGAAAACACCCATATCTACAACTTTCGTGAAGGGACCAGAGACCAATTCTGACTGTATATAGGCTAAAAATGATGTTCTTTCTACTGTAACCATTTAGACAGATTAAAATTTTACACTATTGTCATACCATGCATTACTCTTTTATGTTGTGTTCAAATTCAGTTATCATGCTATTATTTGTCATGATTTATGTGATAATTAGTAGCTATGTTCACATGCTTTCCAATTTGTTGTAGTAAATGAAATTGTGTTCAAGTTAAAGTGCATATTAACATGTTTGCTATGTCCAAATAAAAGCTAGTATATTATGTTATGTTAAAGGACGTCTTATGTCATTTACTAACATGCAACAAGCTAGTATACATTGTTGTGTTATTACGCCATTACTTTCCATTATGCTAGCATGTAACTTTATTTTGATTGAGTATGTCAACTTGAGACATTTGCTAGTGTTGTAGATTCATCTTGTTTAGTGTATCATATTAGTGTTGTAACTTCCTTAAGAAAGTGAATGGAATTGATGGAACTATGCGATGTTGAAACGAGATGAAGACGATGGTCGTTGTTGAATTACGACATTGGGGAAATTATGAAAGAGATGGAGAGATGAAAAAGCGGTAATCTAGACCGCTAGATGATTTGTTGAGAAACGAAGAAATACTTTAAAAACTGAGAGTGAGGATAAGAGTTTGACATCGGGAGCTCAGTCCATTCTAAAATGGGTGAGACTCCGGATGTGGGATTGGGGGAAACACGGGTAAACTTTAGGGGTTACGGAGCGGACGTATGAATTATGATTTCTCGCCCGATGTGTTGCCCCCAGAAGGAGAGTTGGAGAGGGCTAGAGAGGCCATGGTGTGCTCGTGTCGCACCATGACGGTAAATGATGGTTTGCTCCGTTTGTCCGACAGAAAAATCGAGATGAGTCTCGCTCTAGTACCTTACCACGTTCGGGTACGGAGTAACGAGAGGCCCCTCCAGTGCTCGTGTCGCTGGTTGAGGTACCATTTTTCACCCACCTTGGGTGAAGTCCGACTCCTTAGCGTCCTGCGGTTTACACGAGTTTCCAAATATGTGAATCAACAACTTAAAGTAATTGTCTTTAATTTATAAATGTTATTATCTCATGTGTCCTTACTTTTGTTTACTTTAATGCTTCTATCCCATGGTAACATGTTCTTATGCTTCCTTTCAATACCTGCATTTCATAATGTGGTTTCATATGCATGTTTTGCAAGTTCTTATAACTAAGTTCACATGTTGGAATGTATCACTTTTATGCACCATGAACCTTACTTGTTAGACCACCATCCATATATAGGTAGACCAGTTCTAAAACTGGATTCTACTAGAGTGTTAGGAGTTTCTACTGGGTCACGCGTTGACGTGTCCCCGTTGACTTTACAGGTTGGGGATAGCGGATGGAGCCTTAGAGTTGGTGATCGGTTGTAGGATTGGGTGGCGAGGGGTATGATGAGAGACTTGTACTTTTGGTGTTTCTTTTTTGAGTAGACCTTTGTAGATAGAGTTGTGATGATGAAATGTTTGAATTGTATAAGTTGGAACTGGACTTGGAGTTGTATAAGATTATCGTTGTCTCATTGTAGCTTTCTTTATTTGTACCCCTTGAACATATGGTGTATGTAAAAGATTGTATCAATGTATTAAATAAATGAAATATTGTACTTTTGTTTATTTCTCAATGTTATATCTATGATGGAGTTTTACTTGTACTTCCCAGCACGTATGCAGTGGCCTACGGAGTTTTCTGTTCCGATCAATACTTCTCTTCTCTCTCCTCGTTTTTCTTCACACCCGTTGTTTCAGGAATCCCTGATACGGATTCGTACTTATCGGGTATCCTGGAAAGCGGACCGTGACATGTGGCGGCCCATGCAGGTCTCCGCACTATGGCGTGCATAAGGATAGAGCGGGTAATGCTCCATAAGGATAGTTGTATCCTAAGGTGGGTAGGTGATCAGTCTTAGAATAAAACCCTGGCATTATGGACCCAATGTGTAGAGCTCCCTAAGGTTAAGCATGGGTATTCGTTTGTATATATACATAAATGTATATGTGGGTATATGTTTGTATGGATATAAAAGTATTATTCGCATGTATTTCTATAGATATGTGTCTATAGTTATATATGTGTATAGGATACACTATAGATACGAGTATGACTACTTATGTGCACTCTTACAATTATAGTATAGATGTGTGTATAATAATGTTGTTTGTATGAATTGAGGTGAATGTAGTATTTGATGGGAGAAATTATGTGTAAGACATATTATCTGTGCAATAGAGTATTATGTATTATCTATGTGGTAAGCTATAATTTGATTATAATTGGGGGTGTAATGTATGAATAAATGGATGTATATAGAGATGTAAGTATGGATACTAAAGTATGATGCATTAAAGTGATGTTAGGAGATATATTTGTATATGGGGTGTCTGATGGATAAATGTATATATACGGAGTATTTGTGTGAATATGTATTAGTGTATAAATAAAATTCATGATTAATGTGTTGGTATATGGATGTTACTTGTACGTCTGGGTGGGTGTATATTTGGATGTATAAGAGTGTATGATTGTATATATAGAATAATTATATGTATATGTGGTTATGTGATTGTATGGATATACAAGTATTGTATGCCCGTTGTCGAATGTATCTGTGTGCCATACTTATGTGTGTATCTGTAGTTACACATATATGTATATGCTACTACCTTAACTAGTTGTGTAGCTACATGTTGGTATGTGATATTATAAGTATATGTGTTAATATGTGGTTGCACTATCAGATGTAGGTGCAATAGAGTGATTGTAATGATTGAGATGTAAGTAGTAAATATGTATATATATAATGTGATATATAAATAAGGCATGTATGTGTGGATCCAAGGATCCATGTGTTCCGCTCATATATGAGCTGGCATACTCTAAGTATATAAGTATATTATAGTTGTCTATTGTGGTGTATATGCATACGTGGTGTATATGCATACATGGTGAAATACATGATGTATATATAGTTATATGTAAGGTTGTAAGCGTTATGCTTATACGTGTGCATGTATATCTTTATCATTATATAGACATACTGTATAGTGACTATATAATGTATGTGATGTATGCACACGTATAGCATGCAAATGCATGCATGGATCCTTGAGTTCCACCCATGTATGTGTGGATATGTCTTAAGAGTATTAGTGTTATGAGTTGATGTATGTGATGAGTATATAATACATATATGGCTGTAAGCTGGTACGCTTACGCCTGTGTATAGATGAATATAATTGTGTATGGTTATCTATGTGTATTCATATTGATATGGTAGATCTTGTGCAATGATACATCTGTGAATGTTGGATGGGTACTAGGAGACATACATGATTGTATGTCTGAGTATAGAGGTGCATGCGTATATATGTTAACATATGGTAACCCATGAGAAGTGTGTATCATGGACCTATATAGTTGATTGAGCTCTAGATGATGTATAGATATGGTATACCGTATGTATTGGTAATATGTGGTGTTTATGTACATGCTGATTGTGTAAATCCATGTGCGGATCTTTGTGTTCCACTCAGGTATGAGTGGGCATGCCATAGGTGTAGTAAGTTGTGTGTTTGATACATATATGAAAGATATATATGGTTGCATGTCCGACTGTAAGCGGATATGCTTACACCGGTGTTGGATGAATATAGACTTACGTGAGTGAATATTGAATATGAATACCTATGAATGTATACTTGCATATATAAAGTGAATGTGTACTAGAAGGTTGATATACTGTCAGGACTAGTTACTATAGTGATATGTACTGTGTGTATACTTGTGTGCGAACTACTATATATAATTGTCCATATAATTAAAGGTGGTTATACTTACGTGCTTAAGTGATATGTTTGTGTATGGTTACCGACTAGATGTGTGGTGCATCACATCGGTGTGTAAAGTATTGGTGTATGACTACATGCTATAATTGTATCGATATTTGGATATACCTACTTGCATATGTATGTTAGTAAGGTTGTATGTGTATTGGATGTGATGTATGTAGTTATATGTGTACCTATAGATAAATGTATACTTGGTTGTATACTTGATCTATACCTTGATGTATCTAAGTATATCCATAGGTATCTGTATGTATAATTAAGTTAGCTCTGTGACTTATGAGTAGGGTGTGTTTAAATATCGTGTGAACATGCATATATGTAGATATATATAAATACTAGGAGTGTGAGAATACATAAAGAGATGTATGTATTTAGATATATCTATATGTCTTTGATCATGTTCTTGTGTGAATTTTTATGTAAGTACATATGTATTGAGTGAAATAAGTGTATAAATATTGGAGTGTAAATTGATGCCTTGGGTGTATCTATACATCCTACTTATTGCCATGTACGATAAGATGCAAGTGTCTATATGTGTAGGTGAGATAACATGTGTATACATATTAGTCTGTATGTATATATGAGAGATCTCATGTTCATATAGATATATTTGTTAGTGCATAGATGAATGAGGAATGTATAGTACTATGTATGAGTTGTGATGATTTGTTCTTGTATATACCTGTAACCTTGGATGAGAATTGGTAAGTATATGTGCATGATCTATGTTATAGAGTATGTATATATGAGTATGTAGTATACACATATAACGTTGGTTGCTTTCTTGGGTAGGGAAATCCTTAGACTATTTTATTCTCAGGTCAGACCCTTAGCGTATAAAGTCCAAGGGCGGACTTTGTTTTTAAGGTGGGTAGAATGTAATACCACATTTCCATATGTACGCGTGTTTATACGTATTTTGGCGTGGATGCATACGTATAATTTTTGGGAGTACTCCCGTATTTTTCTTTAATTATTTTGGTGTAGGAATTATTTTTAAAAGATTTTAACTTATCATTTGGTATTAGTAAATATGAGTATTTGAATGAAATACCATGTATTCTAGAAGTATGGTGTAATTCCCATGTATTTTTATTTTTCACAAAATACAAATTCCAAAATTCTTTAACCATGACACATCACTAGTTAACGTGTCATCTTGCATGGTAAAAAGAAAATACATGACATCATCTTTGACAAAATGAATGGATGTGATTAATTGGGAGAAAATCAAAACCAAAAGAAAACCAAAAAAATCAAAATTTCTCCCATTCTCACCATATCCTCTCTCTCTCTCTCTCAAATCTGTCCAGATTCTCTCCTCCCCCTTTCTCCCCTTTTGCACCACCATTCTCTCCACCAAACACCACTCCAAGCACCTCCCCTTCCACCAGCAACATTCCCTCACTTTTTCTTATCATTTTAACACCAAAATTAACCCCAAAAAGCTCTCACAAATCCAAACTTTGGAGGTCAATTGGGAGATTGAAAGGAGAAGACTAGGAGGCTCTCCATCAAGGACTAAGAAGGACCAATGACATATTATTTGGAGGAGTACTAGTAAGGTAGAAATTCTTATCACCTTAGTAGGGTTTAGTTTTAGAACTAAGGGTTTAATTAATTAGCAAGTTCTTTAGATTTTATGTAGAAATTAAGTTTTGAACTTCATGCTGAAATTTACACAGAATTGGCTGATACTTTGGTAACTTGCTGCACTTAATTGGATACTTTGAAATTCATTAAAAAAATATGTTGTATATATTGAAGTCCTTAAAAACTTTCATTTTTATAAGTTTTGCAAATTCGAACTGAAAAATAGAATAAAAATTCAATTTCTAAAACTGGTCAGTTTTTAGACAGTTTTGACATCTTTCAGTAAAACGAGTATAACTGCATGCACACTTAATAAAACATAATGAACTTGGTGCCGTTGGAAAGCTGGCTTCAAGATCTTCAACTTGTAATTTTCTCCTTGTAATTTTCCGAAAATCATATATCTGCTTGTAACTGATAAAAAATGGATTTGAACTGAACTCAGTTTCTGGTTCAGAATGCTGAAATTATACATATCAGGAGAAAATCCACCATAAATCACATATGTCAACTGAGTTTATGAAAATTGGTTAGTAAAAGGAAAACACCCATATCTACAACTTTCGTGAAGGGACCAGAGACCAATTCTGACTGTAGATAGGCTAAAAATGATGTTCTTTCTACTGTAACCGTTTAGACAGATTCAAATTTTACACTATTGTTTTACCATGCATTACTCTTTTATGTTGTGTTCAAATTCAGTTATCATGCTATTATTTGTCATGATTTTGTGATAATTAGTAGCTATGTTCACATGCTTTCCAATTTGTTGTAGTAAATGAAATTGTGTTCAAGTTAAAGTGCATATTAACATGTTAGCTATGTCCAAATAAAAGCTAGTATATTATGTTATGTTAAAGGACGTCTTATGTCATTTACTAACATGCAACAAGCTAGTATACATTGTTGTGTTATTACGCCATTACTTTCCATTATGCTAGCATGTAGCTTTATTTTGATTGAGTATGTCAACTTGAGACATTTGCTAGTGTTGTAGTTTCATCTTGTTTAGTGTATCATATTAGTGTTGTAACTTCATTAAGGAAGTGAATGGAATTGATGGAACTATGCGATGTTGAAATGAGATGAAGACGATGGTCGTTGTTGAATTACAACATCGGTGAAATTATGAAAGAAATGGAGAGATGAAAAAGCGGTAGTCGAGACTGCTACATGATTTGTTGACAAACGAAGAAATACTTTAAAACTGAGAGTGAGGATAAGAGTTTGACATCGAGAGCTCAGTCCATTCTAAAATGGGTGAGACTCCGGATGTGGGTTTGGGGGAAAAACGGGTAAACTATAGGGGTTAAGGAGCGGACGTATGAATTATGATTTCTCGCCCGATGTGTTGCCCCCAGAAGAGGAGTTGGAGAGGGCTAGAGAGGCCGCTGGTGTGCTCGTGTCGCACCATGACATTAAATGATGGTTTGCTCCGTTTGTTCGACAGAAAAACCGAGATGGGTCTCGCTCTAGTCTCGCTCTATAAGTTATGAGAGGCCCCTCTAGTGCTCGTGTCGCTGGTTTAGGTACCATTTTTCACCCACCTTGGGTGAAGTCTGACTTCTTAGCATCCTGCGGTTTACACGAGGTTCCAAATATGTGAATTAACAACTTAAAGTAATTTTCTTTAATTTATAAATGTTATTATCTCATGTGTCCTTACTTTTGTTTATTTTAATGCTGTTATCCCATGGTAACATGTTCTTATGCTTCCTTTCAATACCTACATTTCATAATGTGGTTTCATATGCATATTTTGCAAGTTCTTATAACTAATTTCACATGTTGGAATGTATCATTTTTATGGACCATGAACCTTACTTGTTAGACCACTATCCCTAGATAGGTAGACCAGTTCTAAAACTGGGTTCTACTAGAGTGTTAGGAGTTTCTACTGGGTCACGCGTTGACGTGTCCCCGTTGACTTTTCAGGTTGGGGATAGCGGCTGGAGCCTTGGAGTTGGTGATTGGTTGTAGGATTGGGTGGCGAGGGGTATGATGAGAGACTTGTACTTTTGGTGTTTCTTTTTCGGGCAGACCTTTGTAGCTAGAGTTGTGATGATGAAATGTTTGAATTGTATAAGTTGGAACTGGACTTGGAGTTGTATAAGATTATCGTTGTCTCAGTGTAGCTTTCCTTATTTGTATCCCTTGAACATATGGTGTATGTAAAAGACTGTATCAATGTATTAAATAAATGAAATATTGTACTTTTGTTTATTTCTCAGTGTTATATCTATGATGGAGTTTTACTTGTACTTCCCAGCACGTACACAATGGCATGCAGAGTTTTCTGTTCCGAGCAATACTTCTCTTCTCTCTCCTCGTTTTTCATCACACCCGTAGTTTCAGGAATACCTGATACGGATTCGTACTTATCGGGTATTTGGGGAAGCGGATCGTGACAAAAAGAAAAATGAAATGGTGAATGGACAACATGAATCCTCCTCCAAGATTAAGGGGAAATGTCTCCCCCAAGCTTAAACGATGCATTGCCCTCAATGCGTATAAGTGAAGTGTAAGGTGACTCGTCTCAAAGTGTGTGAGCACTACTCCCATGTGTAGGAGATCGAACAAGAAATAATCCTGGTGAGTCCAGGTATCGTATCTACGGGACAACTGACCTACAAAACCACGAATCTCAGTTTATAAAGAGTTCTAAAACGATAATAAACGACCATGTATTAGATATAAAAGTGATGGAGTCGATGGTTTAAAATAATAAAAGAGAACCCTACGATAATTATGGTGAATTCGATACTCGGGTACTAATATGGAGAGTATGTGTTGGTAGTGATTTCGTTAGGGTATGTGCAATCAATGATTATTAATATTTCTTCTATAACTCAACGTTTTGTCCGGCTAGGGCACGAGAACATCGGAAGGTATGTCGATAAAGAGCATAAAATAGTGCTAAAAGTAATCACGTATATCATCGATTTCATGAAGAAAATACGCACAAGTGCCCTCTCGGGTCACGATACATCCTCTCGGATCGCATCACTTATAAGTCTTGCTCAGATCATATTCGATTCAAGCATGCCCACGTCTCCGTATAACATACCCAAACTATATATATATATATATATATATATATATATATATATATATATATATATATATAAAATACGAAATATAACGTGAATATATGGCGAAAAGATATTGAAATCAATGATTACAACACCCTAACTACATCAATACCAACACATATAGAGATTATCCATACATTGAGATAAAATAAACAATATTCATAGACAAATACATGCTCAAAGTCACAAAATACGTGAAAAATACTCCAAATAAAAGCCAAATACGTGAAATACAAGGCTAAAGATAGGAAAAATATCACCAATTCTCTCCAAATAGACCCAAATCTCCTTTAGATGATAGCGCTGCCTCTGTCTCTAGGGCCTCCAAATTTCACACCAAAATACGGCTCCTAGAGCCCCCAATATGCCAGAATACGTCCAAAACCCCTAGAATACGCTTATATAGTGAGATTGCGGGGTTTAATAGCTTAACGGGTTCGAAACCCGCTCAAAAATCACTCAAACCTGCTATCCATCGAGGGATCAAACCAGCGCCATCCGATCAAGGTGCGATCAGACGACAAGGCGACACGTGGCGAGATTAACGGGTTTGCGCCCGCTTCATTCGTTTGCCCCGATTTGTATCCGAGTTCAGCTCGGATTCAACTTCATCCGTTTGATTTGATCGCAACGGCGGTATAGATGCCACGTCGTTCACATGTTGGGGCCGTAGGATGAAGGTGGGAAGTGCTCGGATCACTGTCACGTGGCAGCTGCTCAGCCCAAATTCGATCAGCTCCGGGGTTAATTGGTTACAGTTAGATCATCATCCAACGGTGTGTATGAAGCCGCGTCGCCATCAATCTTTGCCGGTTGGATTCGAGCAAGAAGACACAGATGGTCACCACATGACCAGTATAGATTGGGCGGGCGTACGTATTTGCGTCGTATTTCATATTTTAAGCATATTTCGACCGTATTTCTCCATTTATTTGGTATTCTGCATTCAAAAATTCATAGTAATTAGCACAAATCTCAGAAAAATACAAATAAATAGTCGTTGGAATCATGAGATCGAGATATTTGCATGAAAAATACAAAAAGTGCAGAAATACTCAGTATATTGCTGTTTTGTGCCTAAAATAGGAGTTTGCTCTAATAAATAAGGATATTCAAAATTCGATCGTATTAGAGACCAAATAAGTAACATGTATGCACAAAATAGGGCTAAATGAGGTGTTAATGTCACGCCCCACTTCCCTAATATGGAAGGCGAGACGTGAGGAGGTCCGCTCAGACGTAGAGCTGTAAAGCTGCAATCTGATAAGCGTCTGTAAAAATTACAAAAAATATCAGGTCCTTTGCATTGCGACGAAACAACAACAATAATATTAATGAAGCAAATAAAAAGAACATCCACCATCAACAACATCCAACAATTTTTTCTCAACATCACAGAAAAGTCACCAAAAAGTACGAGTCTGAACAAGACCTAAAGCATGGCCAACAAAACAAAAGACTACAGAAACTACTGCCAAAAGAAACTCCAATTGAGCCTAGGACTGGTCACCAGTGTCCTCGAACTCCACCTCTGGAGGGACCTCGAACTCAGCGTCAACGAACTGCTCGTCCTCAGCTACCTGCTCTGTCTCAAAACCTGACATGTGACACCCAAAGAGAAATGGGCACATGTCAGCAAAAGTCTCCCAAAAGAAAGCGAAGAACTTTTGTGCAAGGATACAAATATAGAAAACAACTAGCAGTTCTAAACAATATGACATGACAGGACATTAAAAGGTTGTAACAATTTAAGATGACATGATGACATGCAAGCATGTCGTAACTGAAACTACGAAAACACTGTTTCACGATTCATGAACATTAACTTGTCATTTTGTGCATAGGGTTTACGTCTTTTGGCTGAAGTGGCTGTACGGGCACACTTCTACGCTCAAGTGATCGCTTAACCCTACCCCTCCATGTGTATCGAGCGTTGGTTTCCCAACAACACTGTGCTCGCTTCTGCATCAAGAGCCAGGAAGTGTTTTTCAATATGGCATAGGGTTGTGCCCGCAAAAGCATGTGCCTAGCCTCAATAGCAATAACATTTGTAGCGTGTGCTACTCAATCACGAAGAAACATATAATGCATGACATGACATGAGATGAGCAGTTAAAGTGCATACCGTTAATTGAAAATTAAACATGACATGGAAGCATGAATGAAAGCAAGTAAAAGTGTCGGATCTAGCTTCGTTGTCAAGCTAGATCAAGTAGGGTGTCGGATCTAGTTTCGTTGTCAAACTAGATCAAAAGGGCGTCTAGACAGCTATCATTTCACTGCCTAGTCTCTTTTACGATAATAAACAAATTGGCCTAAAAACGTGGCCTAAAACATTTACTGGCAAGTATCACTTGCCTGTTTCCGGTGATATCGGCCATCGTGGGTTCGTCTTGACGAGTGTTATGCTATGGAACGATTGGTTCTCTGTTTTGATAAAAACACAAGTCCGAATTAGGTTCGTTTCGACAGAATTAAATAATAGTCTGTTTTTATTAGGTTCTCTATCCTATGATGACGTTCATAACATGATATAGACATAACCTACTACTAACACTAGCATACACATAATCTGTTTAACTAAAAGTGCACTATTTTATATCTTAACCCATGATGTGAAAGCTTGGAGTATATTATGTAATAGGTACAATATTGTCAGAAGCAATGCTAGCATAACTAATTAAATGTGTTATAATGCTAACTTGTACATGATCTGCTCATTAAGGTATAAAAAACGACTTACTGACTACTATTATTAATTTAACATCATATGGTGAACTAATAATTATATTAACATATTACATATATACTTATGTATTAACATCTTAATTAAACAAGCAGTTTAGGGTTGAACTAATACAACTAGCAGTAGGTGGCATTATTATCTGCATGAACTCACATGTATGCATCTAATCGGTCCTGTAACCCTCTCATTTACATAATTTCTATACTCACTTAATACTGACCTTTGCATATAACAATTTGTACATGCTGTAACTTTTAGAATATAAAACTAATTTATATGTTAATTACTTGTTTTAATAAAGGAAAGCCCTGGGTTCTCTTGCAGAGGCGACGTCGGTCATTTCGATACGGCAGCTTGCGGTTGGTGGATGTACGGTGAGGGGCAGCACGACTCGGATGGCGGCACGGCTAGGCAGTCTGGTGGTGGTCACAGTTGAGGCGAGAGGGAGCGAAAGAGGTGAGGGTGGCTCGGGGACGGCGAGGGCTCTCGGAGGTTGGAGGCACTGGCGGTTGGAGAGGCTGACGGCGTGTTGGGTTTCTGGGTGCGGGGAAGGGTGAACATGAGGGTGGAGAGGGGAGTTCGCCGGTACTGGGCTATGGCGTGGTGGACACGTGGAGGAGGAGGTGGCTCATCAGATCTCGAAGAGGAGGCCGTGGGGTTGGGTCGTGCGGTGTTGTGCTGCGCGAGGAAGGGAAGAAGGTTCGGCGCCTGGAGTCCTCCTTGTTTAATTTTTGTCTAGGTTTCTATTTGCTAGGGTAGGGTTGTACGAAGGGCCTTCAGTTCTTTTGTTTATCTAACTCCGGTGCTTGGCTTAGGGCTACTGTTTATAAGAAGAAGATAGAGCAGTTACAATTTTTTTGTGCCTGGGTTCCGCGTGTATGGAGAGAGTGGTGACGTGTGCGAGAGACGTGGGGGTTATGGAGCAATTGGGATTGATAACCAGTAGGTTAGGATTCTTAAGTATTTAGGGTAAATAATAATACGTTTTGTTTTTTAAAAAACCAGTTGCGTTTCTGTTGGATTTTGATTTGTTTCATTTTTTTAAGAAATCTCCAACACTCACCTAAAACTCATTTTGACTTAAAGTTTTAATTAGGAAAATAATAGTAATAATAGTTAGATAAAAACAACAACAACTTCATCTCTCGATGCCCAAAAGCCATAAGGAAAGCATTGGAGCGATCGCGCCTCCGAGAGAATCATAAATAAGGGGTTCGGTCGTACGTCCGAGCTACAGAAAATTAATAATAAAACCAAATACGAATATACACACCAGAAACAACATACACGCTAAAATACGTACAACAGGAAAGTGGTCGTTACATCCTACCCACCTTAAGAAAAGATTCCGCCCTCGGAATCTACATCAACTATGGCTCCAGAAATAAGTGCGGGTAGCGCTCTCTCATCTCTTCCTCGGGCTCCAAGGTAGACTCCCCAGGTGAACCATGACGCAACTGCACTCTAACCAGATCGACGGTCTTATTCCTCAACTGCTTCTGTCGTCGGTCCAGAATCTTAACATGTTGATGATCATAGGTCAGGTCCGGTCGGATCGTGATCTCCGAGAAATCCACATCATGAGATGGATCACTGACGTATCGACGTAACTGGGATACGTGAAACACGTCGTGAACTCCCACCAGTGACGGCAACAATGCCAAGCGGTTAGCCACCGCTCCAACTCTCTCTAGAACGTCAAAAGTCCCAATGTACCTCGGACTCAGCTTGCCTCTCTTTCCAAATCGAATAACTCCTTGATTCAGAGAGATCTTGAGAAAAACATGGTCTCCAGGCTGAAACTCCAATGATCACCATTTAGCATCTGCCCAATGCTTGAAACGGTCATGTGCAACCCTCAGCTTCTCTCGGATGTTCCTCACAACATCCACTGCATCCACGATCATCTCTGGCCCTAACAGCTCACTGTCTCCAATGTCATCCCAGCTCAGTGACGATCGACATTTCTTCCTGTATAGCGCTGCGAAAGGCGTCATGCCAATACTCGCCTGGTAGCTGTTATTGTAGGCAAACTCCACATGATGTAGGTGATCCTCCCAAGATCCCTTGAAGTCCAACATGCACACTCTCAGCATGTCCTCTAAAATCTGAATCGTCCTCTCTAATTGGCCATCTTTCTGCGGGTGGTACGTGGTACTGAAACTTAGACTCGTACCCAGACTCTTCTACAGACTCTGCCAAAACTGAGATGTGAATCTCGTGTCTCTGTCTGACACGATACTCACGGGGACTCTGTGAAGTCGATCGATCTTCTGCACGATTCACGTTACATCACTATCTAATCTAGAGAGAGGAAATAAAAACGGAGAGTAAAAGAATTTACCTCCATATATCTCCTCGCTAGCGTCTCAGTGGACTGTCCTACTCGGAAGGGAATAAAGTGCACAGATTTGGTCAATCAGTCTACGATCACCCAAATCGCATCATTCTGCTTCGGACTCCGAGGTAGTCCAGTCACAAAATCCATAGTGATGTGTTGCCACTTCCACTCCAGAATCGGAAGCGGTTGTAGCAACCCTGCCATACGCCGATGCCCTGCCTTAACCCGCTGACAGACCAAACACTTGGCAACGCTCCGTGCCACACACCGCTTCATGCCATGCCACCAATAGGTTAGGCGAAGGTCCTTGTACATCTTGGGGCCTCCAGGATGTACAGAATACGGCGAGCTATGTGCCTCAACAAGTAACTCCTCTTTGATATCTCCAGCTGGCACACAAACTCTGGCTCCATACCTCAGCGAGCCATCTTCATAAATCTGAAAGTCAGTCCGCAGACCGGCTTCTACCTGCTCACAGATCCTCTTCAGCTTCGAATCTCCAGCTTGAACTGCCTTGATCCGATCCACGATCATCGACTGTATCTGCATACACATCAACGACGAAGCCTCTCCAGGAAGTACAATCTCAATACCAGACCCGCAGAAATCCTGTTGCAACCTCCACTGTGACGTCAACAACATCACCGCTGGTAGTCTGCTCAGTGCATCATGTACTATGTTCACCTTGCCAGGATGGTACTGCAAGTCGATCTCATAATCTGCCATGAGCTCCAACCATCGACGCTGTCACATGTTAAGCTCCTTCTGTGTAAAGATATATTTCAAGCTTTTGTGATCGGTGAAGATCTTCACCTTCTCACTCAGTAAGAAATGCCCCCAAATCTTGAGCGCAAATACGACTGCAGCCAACACCAAATCGTGCGTCTGGTAATTCTTCTCATGAGCCTTAAGCTGCCGAGAAGCATACGGGACCACATGCCCATGCTGATGTAAAACACAACCGAGACCTTTGCCAGAAGCATCGCAAAAGATCTCGAAACCTCCACTCCGATCGGGCACAGCTAGAATAGGTGAAGACGTCAACCTCTCCTTCAGAATAGAGAAGGCATCCTCACAAGCATCGGACCATACTAATGGTATATCCTTCCTTGTCAATCTGGTCATCGGCTCTGCAATACGGGAGAAGTCTTTAATGAAGCACCGATAATATCCTACAAGCCCAAGAAAACTCCTGATCTCAGACGCTGACTGTGGAACCGGCCACTCTCTGATAGCCTTGATCTTCTCCGGATCTACGGCTATGCCATCTCCTGACACCACTTGCCCAAGAAAGGCAACTCTGTCCAGCCAGAACTCGCACTTGGAATACTTCGCATACAAGCGATGCTTCCTCAAAATCTCCAGAACAGTTCTCAAGTGCTCAGCATGCTCCTCCTCTGACTTCGAGTAGATCAAGATGTCATCAATAAAGATACCGACAAACTTATCTAAGAAATCATAAAATATCAGGTTCATCAGATTCATGAAAACCGTGGTGCGTTGGTCACACCGAAAGGCATAACCACGAACTCGTAGTGTCCATACTTCGTTCTGAACGCTGTCTTCTGCACATCTTCCTTCTTCACCCTCAACTGGTGATATCTGCTCCTGAGATACAATTTGGAGAATACCCTCGATCCTCCAAGCTGATCAAAAATGTCGTCGATCCACGGTAATGGATACTTGTTCTTGATGGTGACAGCATTCAATTCTCTATAGTCCACGCACATCCGACACGAACCATGCTTCTTCTTCACCAAGAGAACATGTGCTCCTCACGGAGACACACTTGGATGGATATAACCCTTCTGCAGAAGCTCATCCAACTGTTTACGTAGCTCCTCCAACTCTGCCAAAGCCATACGATACGGTGCCTTCAAAATAGGCTGCGGTCCCGGAATAAGGTCAATCGAAAACTCAAGAGCTCGATCGGGCGGCAGTCCTGAAACCTCCTCAGGGAAGACATCCTCGAAATCTCTCACCACAGCTGGTCTAGCCACTTCCATCTGTATAGCTACTAGCTCCACCACTGGCTTGGCCCGAAATCTGACAGGCCCAAGCGAACTGCTCCCGCTACTGAACTCGAAAGTCGGATAACCAGGGATCTCGAACACCACCTTCTTCTGTCGACAGTCGATCGTAGCGAAGAAACAGCTAAGCCAATCCATCCCTAAAACTGCGTCATAGTTGGTAATGTCGTGGACGATAAAGTCGGCGTAAAGCTCAAGTCCACAAACTACCAATGGACAAGATTGACAACCAAGGGTCACCGAGATCACACCATTTTCTGTAGTGATATCCCAACTCTTGGGAAGAGGGGAAGTCGTCAGAGAATGCTTGTCCACAAATCTCCGCGATAAGATACACATGGATGCTCCGGAGTCGAAGAGAACCCGAGCGGGAAATGCACAAACAAGAATAACTCCTAACAAACAAACTAACAATCAAAGCCTATTCTAGAAATCAAGTTCTAATCTAACATGCAATATCAACTAGAGAAAAGTAAAGACTAGTCTGAGGATTACCTGCAATAACTCCATCCTCAGCCTCCACCTCTACTGCGGTCATCATGAAACCTTACCTCCTTGGCTGAACGGCCTGCTGAAAAGCCTGCTTCTGGGGGAACGAGAGGCGCTCCACGTCCAGCAGCTACTGGAGCTCTCTGCTACTGAACTCCATCTGGTTCCTTCCACAGTTGCTTGGCTCTCGGACAGTCCTTCAATGAATGCGTAGAGTCACCACACACCAGGCACTGGCCCAAGAGCCTCCTGCACTGTTCCTTCACATGGCCAGCCTTACCATAGAAATGGCAAGTCTTCTGAATAGGCCCACCTAGCCTCTTGAACTGCACTGAATGATTAGGCTTCATCCCAGGCCTAACCACAACTCTAGCCTGCTCCATAGGTCTCTTCCCCGTACCCAAATACTGTTCTCCCTTCTGATTGGCAATCAGCTCCTACCTCTGGCAGATACCAACAACTTCTGGTAAGAATCCAAGTCTGAAGATGACATCAGACTCTGCAGCTCCAAAGATAAACCCTGCAAGAATCTTTGAGCTCGATCTTCAGCGGTCTCCACCATCTTCGGTGCAAAGCAACTCAATCTAGTGAACTCCTGGTGGTACTGATCCACTGTCAGATTCCCTTGCTTCAGATTGATAAACTGCTGCATCAGCTCCCTTTTCATAGCTCGAGAAAAATACTCCTCATCAAATCTCGCCTTGAAAGTGGCCCAGGGGATAGGCCTCACCAGCATCTGCTCCTCAGACTCCCACCAGCTACGAGCATTATCCTTCAGTTGCTTCTTCACCAAGTCAACACATCCAGCCGGGTTAACCTTCGAGAGTAGCAGATTGTCCTCTGTATTCTTCATCCACTTGTCCGAAGCTAATGGTCATTCCCTCCCATTGAAATATGTCGGGCCCAGCTCCCGAAACTGCTTTGCTCCTGGGTCGAAGTGAGGGGCATTCTGTTGCATCCCCTACTGAACCTGCATCATCTAATGCATCATCCTCATCATCTCAGCCGTGGTGGGTTCTCTACCAGCATCTGCAACATGTCCTGCTCCACCACCAGCTCCTCGAGTAACGCGTCTACCGGCCATCTAAGACAAGGAAATATTCAGATTAGACTTAATCATGACTTGAATGATAGGAATAATTTATTGGATGTTGTTTATCATTATTATTGTTCCGATATTTCGCAGATGCAAAGTGGACCAGCATGGGCCGCCAACAAAACCAGTCACGCCCCGCTTCCCTAATATGGAAGGCGAGACGTGAGGAGGTCTGCTCAGACGTAGAGCTGTGAAGCTGCAGTCTGATAAGCGTCTATAAAAATTACGAAAAGTAGCAAGTCCTTTGCATTGCGACGAAACAACAACAATAATATTAATGAAGCAGGTAAAAAGAACATCCACCATCAACAACATCTAACAATTTTTTTCTCAACATCACAGAAAAGTCACCAAAAAGTATGAGTCTGAACAACACCTAAAGCATGGCCAACAAAACAAAAGAAGGGTGCTACGCACCGAAACCTAATCAGTAACTACTGAAACTACTACCAAAAGACACTCCAAGTGAGCCTATGACAGGTCACCAGTGTCCTCGAACTCCACCTCTGGAGGGACCTCGAACTCAGCGTCAACGAACTGCTCGTCCTCAGCTACCTGCTCTGTCTCAAAACCTGACATGTGACACCCAAAGAGAAAAGGGCACATGTCAGCAAAAGTCTCCCAAAAGAAAGCGGAGAACTTTTGTGCAAGGATACAAATATAGAAAATGACTAGTAGTTCTAAACAATATGAAATGACATGACATTAAAAGGTTGTAACAATTTAAGATGACATGATGACATGCATGCACATCGTAGCTGAAACTACGAAAACACTGTTTCACGATTCATGAACATTAACTTGTCACTTTGTGCATAGGGTTTACGTCTTTTGGCTGAAGTGGCTGTACGGGCACACTTCTATGCTCAAGTGATCGCTTAACCCTACCCCTCCATGTGTATCAAGCGTTGGTTTTCCAACAACACTGTGCTCGCTTCTGGATCAAGAGCCTGGAAGTGTTTTTCAATATGGCATAGGGTTGTGCCCGTAAAAGCAGATGCCTAGCCTCAATAGCAATAACATTTGTAGCGTGTGATACTCAATCACGAAGAAACATATGATGCATGACATGACATGACATGAGCAGTTAAAGTGCGTACCGTTAATTGAAAATTAAACATGACATGGCAGCATGAATGAAAGCAAGTAAAAGTGTCGGATCTAGCTTCATTGTCAAGCTAGATCAAGTAGGGTGTCAGATCTAGTTTCGTTGTCAAACTAGATCAAAAAGGCTTCTAGGCAGCTATCATTTCACTGCCTAGTCTCTTTTATGCTAACAAACAAATTGGCCTAAAAACGTGGCCTAAAACATTTACTGGCAAGTATCACATGCCTATTTCTGGTGATATCGGATGTCGTGGGTTTGTCTTGACGAGCGTTACGCTATGGAACGATTGGTTCTCTGTTTGATAAAAACACAGGTCCGAATTAGGTTCGTTTCGACAGAATTAAATAATAGTCCGTTTTTTAGGTTCTCTATCCTATGATGATGTTCATAACATGATATAGACATAACCTACTACTAACACTAGCATCCACATAATCTGTTTAATTAAAAGTGCACGGTTTTATATCTTAACCCATGATGTGAAAGCTTGGAGTATATTATGTAATAGGTACAGTATAGTCAGAAGCAATGCTAGCATAACTAATTAAATGTGTTATAATGCTAACTTGTACATGATCTGCTCATTAAGGTATTAAAAATGACTTACTAACTACTATTATTCATTTAACATCATATGGTGAACTAATAATTATATTAACATAACACTGATTACATATATACTTATATATTAACATCTTAATTAAATAAGCAGTTTAGGGTTAAACTAATACAACTAGCAGCATGTGGCATTATTATCTGCATGAACTCACATGTATGCATCTAATCGGTCCTGTTACCCTCTCATTTAAATAATTTCTATACTGATTTAATACTGACCTATGCATATAACAGTTTGTACATGATGTAACTTTTAGAATATAAAACTAATTTATATGTCACTTACTTGTTTTAATAAAGGAAAGCACTGGATTCTCTTGCAGAGGCGACGTCGGCCATTTCGATATGGCAGCTCGCGGTTGGTGGACGTGCGGTAAGGGGCATCACGACTCAGATGGCGGCACGGTTAGGCAGTCTGGTGGCAGTCATAGTTGAGGCGAGAGGAAGCGAAAGAGGTGAGGGTGGCTCGGGGACAGTGAGGGCTCTCGGAGGTTGGAGGCGCTGGCGGTTGGAGAGGCTGATGGCATGTTGGGTTTCTGGGCGCGGGGAAGGGTGAATAGGAGCGGTGGAGAGGGGAGTTCTTCGGTACTAGGCTAGGGCATGTCGGACGTGCGAAGGAGGAGGTGGCTCGTCGGATCTCGGAGAAGAGGCCGTGGGGTTGGGTCGTGCGCCGATGTGCTGCGCGAGGGAGGAAGGGAAGAGGGTTCGGTGCCTGTAGTCCTCCTTGTTTAATTTTTTTCTAGGTTTCTATTTGCTAGGGTAGGGTTGTACGAAGGGCCTTCAGTTCTTTTGTTTATCTAAGTCTGGTGCTTGGCTTAGGGCTACTGTTTATAAGAAGAAGATAGAGCAGTTACAATTTTTTGTGCTTGGGTTCCGCGTGTATGGAGAGAGTGGTGACGTGTGCGAGAGACGAGGGTTTGGGGAGCAGTTGGGATTAATAACCAGTAGGTTAGGATTCTTAAGTATTTACGGTAAATAATAATACGTTTTGTTTTTTAAAAAAAACCAGTTGCGTTTCTGTTGGATTTTGATTTGTTTCATTTTTTTAAGAAATCTCCAACATTCACCTAAAACTCATTTTGACTTAAAGTTTTAATTAGGAAAATAATAGTAATAATAGTTAGATAAAAACAACAACAACTTCGTCTCTCAATACCCAAAAGCCGTAAGGAAAGCACCGGAGCGATCGCGCCTCTAAGAGAATCGTAAATAAGGGGTTTGGTCGTATGTCCGAGCTACGAAAAAGTAATAATAAAACCAAATACGAATATACGCACCAAAAACAACATATACGCTAAAATACGTACGACCGGAAAGTGGTCGTTACAGTTAAATGTGCAATATTCAACCCGAATCACATCACCAACTAGCGATTTGCTAGTCCCGAGCAAAAAGAGCGATTAAGTCGGATGTTAATAAAACAATAAATTCTATCAATCTCTTATGGTATGGCTCAATAATGTGCTTTCCAACATGATTTTGTCCATCAATATACACAATCCATGAATAAGATCAATCACGTGATATTTTCTCTAATTTAATTTGTATAAATAACATGCGAGCATCGTTTAACGCAAGCGAAAGTATAACACGTCGTTATATTCTAGTTTTCTTATTTCCAAGGAATTGGCATCTCAAAAAGACCGGTCAAATCATGAGTATTGAAGTTGCTTAGTTTATTCATCATTTCTTTCTTTTTTTCCTTTTTCTTCTTGACGACTTAGAATGATCCATGTAACGAGCTTTCAGTTAATGATTCCTAGGCCAGACGACATTCAGACATTAAGCTTAGAAGAGCCCCTCGAACTTAATAACTCGAATCATCTAAGTTTTATTTTCTCTTTTTTGAATGCACTCCCCATTCATCCATCTTTCGACGCAAATCTCCAATATTTCCTGAGGCACGAAGACGTGGCTAATTAATGAACTCAAGGGAACGATGCATTTTTCTCTTTTTCACTTTTTTCTGCACTTTTTTGTAAGCAACTCAATACCCATAAATATGAAGATAAACATTAGTAACAAAGGCCACTTCCTCTTCAACTTGAAGACTATTCTAATAAATCGTGTACTTAAGCTTTTGCATCACAATAGCATGCATGAAATAAATTCAAACTATTTCGAGATATTAATCATGGCAATTGAAATTTTTCATAAATAGCATATTAATAGTAATTCCAAGAAGAAATAAAAATTAATTCAAGCCATAAACGATGTTTAGAACTCAATCAATGCATAAGCTTCCGCTAATGTGGTATATGAAGGAGTTTTAAGTGATGAGAATTGGTGGTTTGTGTTGGATCCTGTGGATGGCAAACAACACTAGAAGGGGGGTTGAATAGTGTTGTGCAAATAGTAAACTTTTTCGATTGTTAATAAACGTCCTTCTAATGTTTCCTAAGAAACCAAGTAGAGCGATCTACGCTTGGTTCTTAATCAACAAAATAATCTTAAAATACACACAGTAATTTCTCAGCAGGTAGTCGACTCCCTATGAACAGTAGTCGACTACCAGAGTATTTATAAGCACAGATAAGATTGCAAGTGATACAAATATTATATTCACAGCAGATAAAAGTAAGTTAATCTTTGCAATAGATGAACAACAATTAGCAAATAATAAAGTAAGAGTAAAGAAAAATAAACACAGCTAAGCAATCACCGACACAAAGATTTTTATCCTGGTTTCCCACAACTTTTGGGTACGTCCAGTCCCCGACCAATCCGGTACGAGATTTTCCACTATCTGCCTTAGCAAATACAAGTACCTAACTCCACTCGTTAGGATTTCCAACGACCTAGTCTTGACCAGGATTTTCAACTGGCAACACCTAGACTTGTCTAGTGTTCCAACAACAACACAATAAAAATTGATATCCAATTCACCACAATAAATTGGTGGAGATTGGTTTTACACCCAGATTCTATAGCCAAACAATGATAGACAAAATTGTGTGTAGTGGCTTGATAGAATGAGATTCTAGATCACACAAAGATACGAATGAATTCTTTGTGATCTAGATCTAATGTTTTTCAAAAATCCTTTAAACAAAAATCAAGAGAAAAGTAATACGGATTTGAAAAACAGTTAGCCAATAAAACAAGAATATGATCTTTAAAAAATAAAAACAGAATTTTGCAAGATCACAAATAAAATCGAATTGGCTAGCGAAAGAATGAGAGTTTAGAACTTTTAGAGCGTTTGCATGAGAGATTTTGAATTTGATAAGTGTTGTATTTTTCTCAATGAAAACGGTCCTCTATTTATAGGACAAAACTGAGAATTCGAATTTCAAAAATACTTTGACTTTTGTCCCAAAAATTATGGAGAAAATCGCTCAACGATATTTCAAAATTCAAGTCAAAACGTCAAACTTTGACAGCTGGTAGTCGACTCCCTAGGAGTGGTAGTCGACTCCCAGTGTGTTTCAGGAAATCTTGATTCTCAGCTGGTAGTCGACTCCCAGAGGAGTTTTTCCTGCGACACAGCTAGTCAGACAGGTAGCTAACTCCAGGGTGTGTTGGAGTTTCACTACGGAATTTATAAGATGACTAGAGAAAGCTCTCAAAAACATTTTTGAAGATGATTTAAAAGATATTCAAAAACATTTTCAAATCGTTTGTGTGTGTGTGTTTGTCTATATGATTTGGCTTTAACAATACCCTAAAAAGACACAACACACTCACGATAGACTTACGACACGTCTTCGAAAGCTTGATCAATTTGATGAAGTAGATGTGAGCTTCACTTGAGATTTTTGTTCTATTTGAGCTTTGAACTTCATTATTTGATCTTAGCCACGTTCGTCCTAGTCTTTGAGCGTAGATTGCGCTTCTTTGAGTATGAGTAAAGCTTCGCATATCCTGCACACTTAATTGTAGTGTAGTTAGTATACTAAGTTTCATTTGGTGTGCTCATCATCAAAATCACTTGGGGTGGAATTCAATTTCCATCACTCTCCCCCTTTTTGATGATGACACCCAAATGAAAAATGAAGTAAGTTTGAAATTTGAAAATACATGAAAGTATACTTACTCCCCCTGCTTTGATGCGGTTCTCCCCCCTGCATTGAAGCCGTTAGCAAAACAATACAATACATATGATTTCATTTTTGCATTTCAGATCTTTTCTCCCCTTTGTCATCAACAAAAAAAATGACAAAGTACTAAAACATACGAATCATAATATGATTAGGAGGGGAATTTAATTTTCTATTCCTGCAAGAGAGATGTTAGTTTATAAGAGCAACTAATATATTGCATAGAGGATAAGTTCATGGTAGCAAGCATCATATAATTAAAGTTATTACAAACCATAAGTTTTAAAGACATAGTTTTTGAGAACCATTGTTTGAAAAACCATTGTTTTTAAGAAAAGCTAAGGATGACCGCCGTTCTTCTTCAGTTCCTTGATCTCATCAAGGATCCTGACAAGCGTGTCCTCCGTCATTTTGTTGCTTTACACGACGAGCTCCTTAAGGTCGTCCACCTTTTGGTTAAGGTCTTCAAAGCCTTTCTCTTGTGATATCTTCAATTTCCCAATCTTCTTTAGAAGCATTTCTTGAAGCTCAAGAATATACGCCGGTGCTTCTTCTTCTTCTTCTTCGCTTCCTCTTTCTTCTTCTCCTTGTTCTTCCTCCTCAGAATCTGAAACAACAATTTTCTTACCTCTCCTAGAGGATGATGATCCTCCTTCAGCAGCAAGCTTTTCTTCGGGAATGTTCTCATCAAGATCATGGTGTAGATTCATTCTTCCAAGTGCATGAACATCAAAAACTCGAGCCGGTTCTAGAATTGAGGTTTCATGATCCAAAGGCACATTCTGGCTAATAAACAAGATTGTGAGATAGTGCCCATGAGCTAAGGTGGATGAGGGTCTATCAGAAGAAGCTGAAGCAAGAATAGAATCCATGATAACTTTGGCCCAATTGATGCGGATGTTACCTAGTATAGCATAGATACATTTGGCCTGCTTCTCAGATAGGATAGAATGACTTCCGGATTTTTGAGTAATATTATAGGATAATATATTTGCCAGAATTCTTACCGGATAGCGAAGATCGCTACATGGAAGTTTAGTCTGAAAATGTCTTCCTGGCAAATACATTCTCTCTAGAATACTTCCTTCAGTCATTTCTATTTTATCAAGCAACATGCCAGAATAAGGAATTCCTAGGGCTTCTCCTAGGGATTTGACAGTAATGGCAAGCTTAGTATCAAGGACTTTGGTTATAAAGTGGCTTTTAGCAAGATCGTAATCCATATTAGAATAGAACAAATGTACAACCCTGGGATAGCAAAGATAAGTATTTTCGGAGGAAAATAGGTTGGCCATGTTCTGAAAATCTAGTAAGCTATCAATGCCATAATTTATAACATCATCAAGCTTAACAAAACGTTCATGGAGGATGGGTTTCTTAGAGATTTTGATGAAGTTTTCATTTGTGGTGTTCTTGAATAGATATGGTAAAATGGTTTCTTTCTCAAAGTAAATTTCAGATGAGGTTTTTCTCTTCTTGGTAAATATTCCTTTGAGAGGCATCTAGATAGAGTAAAAACAATATTTTTACAATGCTAGATGAGCAAGAGGAAAAAAATAATGAAGTAAAAAAAATTTTACCTTGAGTAATTTGAGAAAGAGATGGAGTTGAAAGAGCTCCAAGCAACCAAGCACCAAGATGAAATTTCAAGAGAGAGAGAGAGAGAGAGAGAGAGAGAGAGAGAGAGAGAGAGAGAGAGAGAGAGAGAGAGAGAGAGAGAGAGATGAGAGGGGGTAGTCGGCTACCCTAGGGTTTCTCTTGGGGGGTTTTTAACATGGGATGAAAGATGGTGAAGAATGAGGGCCTTAGGATCAAGTGTTGGATGATTAGGATAGAGTTTTAGCTTATTGGGTATAAGTTGCCTTTGATGATATGAACCCATTAACTCTATAGAACCCAATAGGAGTTAGTCAAAAACAAACCCAGAAATTCACATACACGCTGGTAGTCGACTCCCTCATATAGGTAGTCGACTCCCTACTGGGTTGAGTCGTTTTCCCATCCTGAGGGGTTTTTGATCCAGGTCGAGTGCGTTTTCTGAACACAAAATGTTTTAAAGGTATAACACAAATATATATAAGATTATATGTAGAAAAAAAAATTTATTTAAGTAAATTTAATCATAAAAAATTGAGTCGTGCAAGAAGGCTTTGATGTTGATCCTTTACAAAGCGTTGGATCTCGTTTTCTTCCTTTCATTTCTTTGGAGTACCTGAAAAAAAATTAAACATTTATGGTACTCTTTTTTTGAGTCCGAGGAGTTAGTCTTTTGGAAGCCAAACCCAGTATGGTTTAGTTCCTTCATGAATAACATATTGATAATTTTTGTTTAAATGAATTTGTTGAACAAAGTCGGTAGCGTACCTTTTCCTTCGTTGATCAGATAATTTCTTATGTATCCAGATGCTCAAAACATTATCGTTAGAATGATGCATCCTAGTATGCTTAACCCGTTTCTTGGTATGATGTGAATCATAACCGAGTCCGGTTTTGCTAGATGAGGTTTTTTGATCTTTTATTATACTATCTAGCTTTCCTTTTCCTTTGTTGAAATTCTCAATAATTTTCATCATAGCGTCGTATTTATCTTTGACAGATACGAGAAGATTATTCAGATTCTCAACCTTTTCATTTACCAAAGAAATATCTTTTTGCAGAAAATCATTCTTTTCTTTAAGGAGACAATTTTCTTTAATGATTTCTTATTTTTCTTTAGTATCCTTTTTAATACTTCTAAGTGTTTTTCTATGTTCTTTTATGAGCTTTTCATGCATTTTGCATAGCTCCTTATATGCTCCCATATAATCCATGTCTTCATCATCACTTGATGACGAATCATTGTCGCTAGATGAATCATGATGCGTGCTTACCTTGGAGGATGTGGATGCCATGAAGCACATGTGTACTGTTTCTCTTCTTTCATCGTTATCTTCTTCTGAGGATTCATCAGATGAGGAATCGTCGCTCTGGTCGAAGGCTGCGTAAGCTTCCTTCTTTGGTCGTCGGAATTTTTTTCTTCCATTGTTTTGCTTTTCATTATTATCTTTGTTCTTCCCACGATCTCTGGAATCACGATTGTTTCTCTCCAATGGACAGTCTCTCTTGACGTGCCCTGGTTTATTGCAACCTAAACAAATAATACCGTTAGTGGGTCTAAAAGATCGTTTTCCATACTTACTTGTGATGAACTCGTTAAAGTTCTTTGAGATGAACGCGATATGGTCTTCTTTGTCCATGTAATCGGAATCTTCCTCTTGGGATTTGAACACGAGATTCTTCTCCTTTGGTTTTTCTTCGAACTTCTTGTCTTCTTCAAGTTCAATCTCATATGCCATGAGATTTCCCATTAGTTCTTCAATGGTGAGGTCTTTTACATTATGAGCTTCTCGAATGGCAGTTGTCTTTCCCTTCCATTTGGGTCGGATGGATCTTAGTATCTTCATTACCTGCTCATATTTGGAAAGTTTCTTTCCTAATCCTGCGAGCTCATTTGTAATATTAGTAAAACGAGTATTCACATCGGTGATACTCTCCCCTTCTTCCATTTTAAAAGATTCGAATTTTGAATGCAAAACATTTATGCGGGATTCTTTTACCTTTTCGGTTCCTTCGTGACTTACCTGAAGAGTATGCCATATTTGGTGTGTTGTCTCACATTGGGAGACTCGATTGAACTCATTTCATGTAATGGCGCAAAATAGTGCATTCATTGCTTTTGCATTGAGATTAGCTCTCTTCTTTTCGTCGACAGACCATTTCCCAAACTCAACGTCGGTAGGTGCGATGTACGGGATTTTAGTAACGGTCCAAGCTTCAATGTCTAGTGACTCTAGGTGAGTCTTCATTCGGATCTTCCAACTAGCGTAGTTGGTTCTGTTGAACAGTGGTGGTCGCATGGTATTCAGTCCTTCAGAGTGAAAGGATGTTGACGCCATCACCTTTGTAGCCTTGCTCTGATACCAAGTGTTGGATCCTGTGGATGGCAAACAACACTAGAAGGGGGGTTGAATAGTGTTGTGCAAATAGTAAACTTTTTCGATTGTTAATAAATGTCCTTCTAATGTTGCCTAAGAAACCAAGTAGAGTGATCTACGCTTGGTTCTTAATCAACAAAATAATCTTAAAATACACAGAGTAATTTCTCAGCAGGTAGTCGACTCCCTATGAACAGTAGTCTACTCCCAGAGTATTTATAAGCACAGATAAGAGTGCAAGTGATACAAATATTATATTCACAATGGATAAAAGTAAGTTGATATTTGCAATAGATGAACAACAATTAGCAAATAATAAAGTAAGAGTAAAGAAAAATAAACACAGATAAGCAATCATCGACACAAAGATTTTTATCCTGGTTCCCCACAACTTTTTGGGTACGTCCAGTCCCCGACTAATCCGGTACGAGATTTTCCACTATCTGCCTTGGCAAATACAAGTACCTAACTCCACTCGTTAGGATTTCCAACGACCTAGTCTTGACCAGGATTTCTAACTGGCAACACCTAGACTTGTCTAGTGTTCCAACAACAACACAATAAAAATTGATATCCAATTCACCACAATAAATTGGTGGAGATTGGTTTTACACCCAGATTCTATAGCCAAACAATGATAGACAAAATTGTATGTAGTGGCTTGATAGAATGAGATTCTAGATCACACAAAGATACGAATAAATTCTTTGTGATCTAGATCTAATGTTTTCAAAAATCCTTTAAACAAAAATCAAGAGAAAAGTAATACGGATTTGTAAAACAGTTAGCCAATAAAACAAGAATATGATCTTTAAAAAATAAAAACAGAATTTTGCAAGATCACAAATAAAATCGAATAGGCTAGAGAAAGAATGAGAGCTTAGAACTTTTAGAGCGTTTGCACGAGAGATTTTGAATTTGATAAGTGTTGTATTTTTCTCAATGAAAACGGTCCTCTATTTATAGGACAAAACTGAGAATTTGAATTTCAAAAATACTTTGACTTTTGTCCCAAAAATTATGGAGAAAATCGCTCAACGGTATTTCAAAATTCAAGTCAAAATCGTCAAACTTTGACAGCTGGTAGTCGACTCCCTAGGAGTGGTAGTCGACTCCCAGTGTGTTTCAGGAAATCTTGATTCTCAGCTGGTAGTCGACTCCTAGAGGAGTTTTTCCTGCGACACAGCTAGTCAGACAGGTAGCTAACTCCAGGGTGTGTGGAGTTTCACTACGGAATTTATAAGATGACTAGAGAAAGCTCTCAAAAACATTTTTGAAGATGATTTAAAAGATATTCAAAAACATTTTCAAATCATTTGTGTGTGTGTGTTTGTCTATATGATTTGGCTTTAACAATACCCTAAAAAGACACAACACACTCACTATAGACTTAGGACACATCTTCGAAAGCTTGATCAATTTGATGAAGTAGATGTGAGCTTCACTTGAGTGTTTTGTTCTATTTGAGCTTTGAACTTCATTATTTGATCTTAGCCACGTTCGTCCTAGTCTTTGAGCGTAGATTGCGCTTCTTTGAGTATGAGTAAAGCTTCGCATATCCAGCACACTTAATTGTAGTGTAGTTAGTATACTAAGTTTCATTTGGTGTGCTCATCATCAAAATCACTTGGGGTGGAATTCAATTTCCATCAGTTTGTTCTTTTCTTTCACTTTATTTAAAAAAACTAAGGTCTCATACACCTCCCCAACTAAAGATGGACATTGTCCTTAATGTCCAAAGGGGTACGAGTTTATTCAAAAGCAAACATCCTAAAAAGCATATAAAATCTATACTAATAGAAAGGACACACTGTGGTCAAATGGCGGATCCCGGATCTTTAATGGTGGAGGAAGTTGTTCTATCTGCTCCTTGCGCTCCTCAGCGAGTAATCTTCCTCCAAAAGTTAAACTAGATCCCAGCAGCAAAACTCCCAGGATCTCTGTAAAGTAGTTAACCATATCTGAAAAATGTGCACTGCTCTCGGTATGATGCTCAGTCATTAGGGAGAGGGATGAATGATTTTGGGAAAAAACTGGAGGAAAGAGTGGTTCGGGCTTCATAGGAATAATCTCTAAACACATGTCCCTAGCTGTCTCCTCCTCTCATTCATCCAAAATTGCTAGCTCGTCCTCTCTTTTGCATATGCTTCCAGCCATGTTAATGTTTTGATTTGTGCCTTCATTGTGACATGGCTCACTTGATATACCTGCAGTAGAAGATGAACTCATATTAGATTCTTGAAATTGAATTTCTAAAGAATTGCTTTCTTTTAAGCAAGTGGCAATCAGAGTAAGATTTTCAATGGATTGCTGAATTTGCCGACTCCAAGCAAAGAAGTTTTCTTGGAATTGATGGTATTTAGCCTCCTGCGTCTGAATGAGCAATTGAACTTCCTCATTCAAGGGTTGCAAGGGTATGTCTACGCTTTGCTCTGCTTGATCAAGGCATGAAGGCTCCGTTGAATCACACTCTGAAGTCTCTTTCATGATTTGTTCATTCTCTTGTAAAGACTCCATGTAATTCCATGCCTCTGTCGGTGTCATGACTCCCAAAAATTCCTGCAGCTGTGGTCGTAGGCCGAATAAGAAAGACTCCATAAGCTCTTTCTTTGTGTACCCATGCTACGGATAGCTCGATACTATGTCTGTGAACCTTCTCCAGGCCTGAAAGAGAGTTTCACAATCTGTCTGATTAAAATTAACGATTTTAAGCTTCTCCATCCTATGTTTGTGTGCAACATCATACTCTGCATCATACCAATTGTTTGTGCAATAGAATTTCATATACTCCATTTTTTTGAATTTTTTAAAGGAGAAAACAAAACAAAAAAACTAATAAAAATCCTAAACTATAAGATGGAAGCATCTCACCGAATGTTCCTCCATACGAACTAAAATCGTAGATCGCAAGTACTGTTATCCCCGACAACGGCGCCAAAAACTTGACTCGTCTCCAAATGTGTGAGCGCAACACCCAAGTGTAGGAGATCAAACAAGTAATAATCCTTATGAGTCCAGGTATCGTATTCACGGGACAACTGACCTGCAAAACCACGAATCTCAGTTTATAAAGAGTACTAAAACAATAATAAACGACCACCTATCAGATATAAAAGTGATGGAGTCGATGGTTTAAAATAATAAAAGAGAATCCTACGATAATTACGGTGAATTCAATACTGGGGTACTAATATGGAGAGTATGTGTTGGTATTGATTTCGTTAGGTATGTGCAATCAATGATTATTAATATCTATTCTATAACTCAACTTTTCGTCTGGCTAGGGCACGAGAACGTCGGAAGGTATGGCGATAAAAAGCGTAAAATAGTGCCAAAAAGTAATCGTGTATACCATCGATTTCATGAAGAAAATCCGCACAAATGCCCTCTCGGGTCACGATACATCCTCTCGGATCACATCACGAATAAGTCTTACTCAGATCATATTCGATCTAAGCATGTTCACGTCTCCGTATAACATACCCAAACAAGATATATATAGAAATCAATGAAATACGCAATATAACGTGAATATCGGGCGAAAAGATATTGAAATCAATGATTACAACACCCTAACTACATCAATACCAACACACATAAAGATTAGCCACGCATGGAGAGAAAATAAACAATATTCATAGACAAATACATGCTCAAAGTCTCAAAATACTCGACAAATACTCCAAATACAAGCCACATACGTGAAATACAAGACTAATGATAGGAAAAATATCACCAATTCTCTCCAAATAAACCCAAATCTCCTTCAGATGATAGCTTTGGTCTCTCTCTCCAGTTCCTCCAAATTTCACGCCAAAATATGGCTCCTAGAGCCCCCAATACGCCAGACTATGGCCAAACCCCCTAGAATACGCTTATATAGGGAGATTGCGGGTTTTAATAGCATAATGGGTTTAAAACCCGCTCAGAAATCACTCAAACCCGCTATCCACCGAGCGGATCAAACCAGCACGATCGGACGACAAGGCGACATGTGGCAAGATTAACGGGTTTGCGCATGTTTCATTCGTCCGCCCGCTTTGTATCCGAGTTCAGCTCAGATTCAACTTCATCCGTTCGATCTGATCGCAACGGCGATAGAGCTGCCGCGTCGTTTAGTCGTTGTGGCCACAGGATGAAGGCGGGAAGTGCTCAGATCGCTGCCACGTGGCAGCTCCTCAGCCCAAATCTGATCAGCTCCGGGGTTAATTGGTTACCGTTGGATCATCATCCAATGGTGAGTATTAAGCCACGTCGCCCTCAATCTTTGCCCGTTAGATTCAAGTGGGAAGGCACAGATGGTCGCAACGTGTCTAATACTGTAACGACTGCTTTTCATGTATCTGGATTTATTATAATATAATATATGTTTTGGTGGATTTTCTCCTCTTGTGTGGTTTTCGTCTCCGTAGTTTTCATTTTCGATCGATTCGTCGTATTTTCTCGTTTCTTCCTTAGGATCGTCGATTTCGAAGTGTGTCACTCGTGACGGACTTCATAACGGTCGTATCTTACTATTAGATCAAGCCTAGAAGTCTTAGGAATCGATCCCGGGGCCCCGCGCTCCGTATCGGAACTTTTTGTGCTCATTAGCCGGTATAAGAAGGGGCACCGACCGACTAGATGACGATCCAGTCGGTCGGCAATCCTTCTTGGACCGACTAGTTAGCTTTCTAAATTATTCAGGAGTTACTGTTTATCGTTAGTCGGTCTAAGAACGTTGGTTGACCGACTAGGTTGCAAACTAGTCGGTCGGCAATGCTTCTTTAATCGACTAACTCATCATATTATTTTTGTATCAGTTATTGTTTACTCTTAGTCGGTCTAAGAACGTTCATCGACCGACTAGATGCTAAACTAATCGGTCAGTATTTGTTCATGGATCGACTAACTCTAAATCCTATTTTCGTTCAGGAGTTACTGTTTACACTTAGTCGGTCTGCGTTGGTCGACCGACCGACTAGTTGCCAAACTAGTCGGTCAGTGGTTGTTCTTTGACCGACTAACCAGTGTTAAAACCCTAATTTCTGGGCAGCCGCCAGCCCATCCTATTTAAACCCAACCCAAACGTTTTCTTCTTCCTCAACACGACCCAAAACCCTAAAATCTTCCCCCTTGAGCCCCCATCTTCCTCCAAGCTTAAATCCTTCATTCCAAGCCCTAAATCCATCATCCAAACCATCCATTCACCCATCTACCCCTCATCTTCCCCAAAGATCTCACCAAATCCATCAAAATCCCCAAATCCCCCAAAACCCTAGTTTCCCCAAACTTCCCCAATCTTTTCCAGATCTGATCCTAGGGTTCCCCGGAGTGTTTCTTCCGCCTCCTCTCGGTAAGAAATCGATCTACCGTTGTTTTTATAAATTATTTATATTTTTATGAAACCCTAATAAATTTCATGTTGTTTGGTGTTTGTTCCCCCATAACAGCGATTTCCCCGTAGATTAGCATCCGTGAGACGAAGTGGTCGTCATCCCCGGTGCTAGGCAAGTGAAACTTGCCACTTAGGGTTTAGGCCATGTTTTAGGCCATTTTCTTGTTGTAGGCGTAAAAGAGGCTAGGCGACGAAATGATACTCGCCTAGGCGCAAATTGGGGAATTAGCTTGACAACGAAGCTAGTTCCGACATATAGCATGTTGCACAATTACCATGTCATGTTTACTTTCCTTTAACGGTACGCAAATTAAATGTCATGTCATTGCATTCTTTTGGTGATCCCGTGATTGCGTAGCATCGCTACAATACTTGTGTTCCTGGCTCGTGACCAGAAGCGAGCATAATGAGTTGCTAACCCCAACGCTCGATATTGAATTGCGAACTAAGAAACAAGCTCCCGTGCGGGGCAACCCTGGCTCACTTGCTGAGCTCATGTGCAGGGACCCTGGCTTGTTTAGTGCGGGATGGGGTAAGGGTTAAGCGGCCAGGCAACTGGGGGTCTGTTTGATCAACAACTGCAGTTGTAAGGCGTAAACTCTTTGGGGTGGGGTAGTGTTTAGTGCCGATCGGTCTGAATGTTGTACCATTCAGCGAAGGGCGTAAACATCTACAAAACAACCGTGAAATGTGAATTGTGTTTAGTGCCGATCGGTCTGAATGTTGTACCATTCAGCGAAGGGCGTAAACATCTACAAAATAACCGTGAAATGTGAATTGTGTTTAGTGCCGATCGGTCTGAATGTTGTACCATTCAGCGAAGGGCGTAAACACCTACAACAATGTGAATTGATTGAGAATGTTAGTAGCGTGGTTACTCTTGTCTTGTCTTGTCCCGATGATGGTCCTCTTGTACAAATCGTCTTGCCATGTTTTAATTGTGCACTCATGTTATAACTGCCATGTCATGCATACTAAACTGCTAGGTTGCTAGTTGCCTTATTTTCAGTTTCCTTGCCCAAGTCTTTTTAGACTTGCTGACATGTGCCCCTTTACTCTTTTGGGTGACACATGTTAGATCCTGATCCTGAGTACCTTGTTGAGGACGAGGTGTTTGCTGACGCCGAGCCTGAGCTTGTGTTTGACGGGGAGTACGTGGACACTGGGGACCAGTCCTAGTGTCTTCGTTGTGTTTTGCTTTTGCTTAGACAGTTGTTTTGTTATCGGTGCGTGGCACCTATACTTTGTTATGTTGTTGCTTTGGTTGGCCTTGTTATGGGCCTTTAGACTCTTTTCTTTTAGCCTGGTGGCTTTTCTGGATGTTGAACTTATTTTCGTGTTGGACGATATTTGAGATGTGAGATTTTATTTCAGTCTCTCCTTGTATTATTATTGTTGTTCTGTTGTGGTTACATGGACCTGCTTATATTTTATTGACGCTTATCGGGTTGGGGCTTCACAGCTCCACTCTCGTGCGGACCTTTTCACGTCTCGCCTCCATTTTTGGGAAGCGGGTCGTGACAGGTTTTAGTGGTGGCCCATGCAGGTCCTTCTGTAACTGCGATTTTTGGAATAGCGATAATAATATTAGAATGTCCAATAAACTAAGTTCGACGTCCGATGTCATAAGCTATGAGTCTAATTTGATTCGTTCTCTGTGTCATTAGATGGCAGGAAGGCGTTTCACCCGTGGTGGGGGTAGTGGTGCACTCCCTCATGATGAGGAGCCTGAGCGGGAACCCACCAGCGGTGAGATGATGCGGATGATGCTCCAGATGATGCAAGTGCAGCAGGGCGTGCTTCTGCAAGTCCAGAATGCTCCACTTGCTCGAGCTGCCCGGGCTCTTCCGGATGCCCCTCGCTCTGAGCCAGGAGCGAAGCAATTTCGGGAGCTGGGTCCCGCATATTTTGATGGTTCTGAGGGTCCTCTGGCTGCCGATGAGTGGATTCGGAACATCGAGGACAATCTGAAGATGGCCAAGATCACCCCAGCTGGATGGGTTGATTTGGAGAAGAGGCAACTCAAGGATAATGCTCGGAATTGGTGGGATGCGGAAGAGAAGTTGTTGGTGGAGCCGATAGCTTGGGCTACCTTCAAGGCCAGATTTGAGGGTGAGTTCTTTCCGAAAGCTGCCAGGAAGGAGATGCTGCAGCGTTTTATCGATTTGAAGCAGGGGAACTCGTCGGTGGACACGTATCACCAAGAGTTCATGAGGCTGAGTTGGTTTGCACCAAAGATGGTGCAGGACGCTGAGGAGACAGCTCAGAGGTTCCTGCAGGGGCTTGCTTCGGAGCTCCAGAGTTTTGTGACCTCTTCTGACCGGGAGTCTTATCAGAAGGTTCTGGTCGCTGCCAAGAGGCAGGAGCTGCTTGTGAACCAGAGGAGAGGGTCTGTTGTTGGTGCTGGGAAGAGGCCTGTGGAACAGGCGAGAGCTGTGGTTAGACTTGGATTCAGGCCTAATCAGTCTGCTCAGTTTAAGAGGCCAGGAGGGCCTATTCTGAAGACTTGCCATTTCTGCGGCAAGCCTGGCCATATTAAGGATCAGTGTCGGAAGTTTTTGGGCCAGTGTCTGGTTTGTGGTGATGCTTCCCATGTCGCGAAGGATTGTCGGCATGCGGGTCCGCTGCGGAGGGCTCCTGTTGCAGCTCAGCCGTTGCAGCAGCGAGCGTCTGTTCCTGCTGGTCGTGGAGCAGCTCTTGTTCCGCAGAGGCAGGCTTTTCAGCAGGCTATTCCACCGAGGAGGCAGGCTTTTCTGATGACCGCTGCGGAGAGCGAGGCTGTGGATGAGGTTATCGCAGGTAATCCTCAATCTAGCTGTTACTTTTCTAGCTGGTTCTGATTGTTAGATTGTGTTGTTTGCTTGAACATTGTTGTTTGCTAGACTAGGGTTTGATTGTTAATTGCTTGATTAGGTGTGGTTTTGGTTTGCACATTTCCTGCACGAGTCCTCTTTGACTCTGGTGCGTCGATGTGCATTATTTCTCGGAGCTTCGTTGAGAGGCATTCCTTGTCGACGTCCCCTATTCCCAAGAGTTGGAATATCGTTACAGGGAATGGCGTGGTCTCGGTGCATCGTGGTTGCAATTCTTGCTCGTTGGTGGTCTGTGGACATGAGCTTTTCGCTGATTTCATTGTCCACGACATCATCAACTATGATGCAGTTCTTGGGATGGACTGGCTTGCGAGCTTCTATGCTACGATTGACTGCAGGAGGAAGAAGGTGGTGTTCGAGATTCCCAGACATCCAGTATTTGAGTTCAGTCGTGGTAGCAGTTCGCTTGGTCCTGTCAGATTTCGGGCCAGGCCGGTGGAGGCTGTGGCTATGCAGATGGAGTTGGAGTGGCCAGCTGTGGTGCGAGATTTTGGCGACGTCTTCCCCGAGGAGATGTCTGGTTTGCCGCCTGATCGAGCCCTAGAATTTTCTATCGATCTTGTTCCAGGTGCGCAGCCGATTTCGAAGGCGCCGTATCGTATGGCACCTGCAGAGTTGGAAGAGTTGCGGAAGCAGTTGGATGAGCTGTTGCTGAAGGGTTATATTAATCCTAGTGTGTCTCCGTGGGGAGCACCGGTGTTGCTAGTAAAGAAGAAGGATGGTTCGCGTCGCATGTGCGTGGACTATCGGGAGTTGAATGCGGTGACCATTAAGAATAAATACCCGTTGCCTCGCATCGATGATATTTTTGATCAGCTTGGAGGTTCGAGGGTGTTTTCTAAATTGGATTTGAGGAGTGGTTACCATCAGTTGAAAGTGAAGAAGGGAGATGTTTCGAAGACATCGTTCAGGACGAAGTATGGACACTATGAGTTCGTGGTTATGCCTTTCGGCGTAACTAACGCGCCCGCAGTTTTCATGAATCTGATGAACCTGATTTTCTACGACTTTTTGGATAAGTTTGTCGTTATCTTTATTGACGACATTCTGATCTATTCGAAGTCGGAGGAAGAGCATGCCTCGCACTTAAGGACGGTGTTGGAGATTTTGAGGAAGCATCGTTTGTATGCTAAGTTTTTGAAGTGCGAGTTTTGGCTGGATCGAGTTGCTTTTCTCGGGTATGTGGTGACTGGAGATGGTATTTCAGTGGATCCCGAGAAGATTCGGGCCATCAGGGAGTGGCCTGTTCCGTCGTCTGCATCTGAGATTCGGAGTTTCCTTGGACTTGCTGGTTATTATCGGCGATTCATTAAGGACTTTTCTCGTATTGCTGAGCCGATGACCAGGTTGACGCGGAAGGATGTTGCTTATGTTTGGTCGGGTGATTGTGAGAGTGCTTTTGGTATTCTGAAGGAGAGGTTGACGAGTGCCCCTATTCTTGTTGTGCCTGATCGCAGCGGTGGATTTGAGATCTTTTGCGATGCTTCTGGCAAGGGTCTCGGTTGTGTGTTGCATCAGCACGGGCACGTTGTGGCGTATGCGTCTCGTCAGCTTAAGGTTCATGAGAAGAATTACCCGACGCGTGATTTGGAGTTGGCTGCCGTTGTGTTTGCTCTTAAGATTTGGAGGCACTTCCTGCTGAGTGAGAAAGTGAAGATTTTCACCGATCACAAAAGCTTGAAGTATATTTTCACTCAGAAGGAGCTCAACATGCGACAGCGTCGATGGTTGGAGCTTATGGCAGATTATGAGATTGATTTGCAGTTTCACACTGGCAAGGTGAATGTGGTTCCGGATGCTTTGAGTAGGCTTCCCGCGGTGATGATTTTGACCTCGCAGTGGAGATTACAGCAGGATTTTTGCGAGTCTGGCGTGGAGATTGTTCTTCCTGGAGAGGCTTCATCGTTGATGTACATGCAGGTACAGTCGACGATCGTGGATCGGATTAAGGCTGGCCAAGCTGAGGATCCGAAGCTGGTAAAGATTCGGGAGCAGGTGGAAGCCGGTCTACGGACTGACTTTTTGATTCATGAGGATGGCTCGCTGAGGTTCGGAGCCAGGTTGTGTGTGCCAGCTGGGGATATCAGAGAGGAGTTGATGGTGGAGGCACACAGTTCGCCGTATTCTGTGCATCCTGGTGGCACCAAGATGTACCAGGATCTTCGCCTGAATTATTGGTGGCATGGTATGAAGAGGAGCGTGGCTCGGAGTGTAGCCAAGTGCTTGGTTTGCCAGCAAGTGAAGGCGGAGCATCAGCGTACGGCCGGGTTGCTACAACCGCTTTCGATTCCGGAGTGGAAATGGCAACACATCACTATGGATTTCGTGACTGGACTACCTTGGAGTCCGAAGCAGAATGACGCGATTTGGGTGATCGTAGATCGATTGACCAAATCTGTGCACTTTATTCCGTTCCGAGTAGGACAGTCCACTGAGGCACTAGCGAGGAGATACATGGAGGTAAAATTCTTTTACTCTCCGTTTTATTTCATTTTTCCTAGTTTGGAAAGTGATGTAACGTGAATCATGCAGGAGGTCGTGCGACTTCATGGAGTCCCCGTGAGTATCGTGTCTGACAGAGACACGAGGTTCACATCTCAGTTCTGGCAGAGTTTGCAGAAGAGTTTGGGTACGCGTCTGAGTTTCAGCACGGCGTACCATCCGCAAACGGATGGCCAGTCCGAGAGGACGATTCAGATTTTGGAAGACATGCTGAGGGCGTGCATGTTGGATTTCAAGGGTTCGTGGGAGGACCATCTACATTTGGTGGAGTTCTCTTACAACAACAGCTTCCAGGCGAGTATTGGCATGGCGCCTTTCGCCGCTCTTTATGGGAGGAAATGTCGATCGCCATTGAGTTGGGATGACATTGGTGATCGGGAGTTGTTGGGACCTGAGATGATCGTGGAGGCCGTGGATATCGTCAGGAATATTCGGGAGAGGTTGAGGATTGCTCAGGACCGTTTTAAGCATTGGGCGGATGCTAAACGTCGTCCTTTGGAGTTTCAGCCGGGCGACCATGTGTTCTTGAAGATTTCCCCGAATCGTGGTGTGATTCGTTTCGGGAAGCATGGGAAGTTGAGCCCGCGATACATTGGACCATTTGACGTTTTGGAGAGGGTTGGCGAGGTAGCTTATCGCTTGGCCTTGCCGCCATCTTTGGAAGGAGTTCACAATGTTTTCCATGTGTCGCAGCTTCGTCGATACATTAGCGATCCGTCTCATGCGGTGGATTTTTCGGAGATTACCGTTCGCCCCGATATGACGTATGACCAGCATCCAGTGCAGATTCTGGACATGCGTCAGAAATCGCTTCGGAAAAAGATTGTCAATCTTGTGAGGGTGATGTGGCGACACGGCTCCCCTGGAGAGTCTACTTGGGAGAATGAGGATGAGATGCGAGAGCGTTTCCCACTTTTGTTTCCGGACTCGTGAGTATTTGGAAATTCCGAGGACGGAATTTTTCTTAAGTTGGGGAGGATGTAACGACTGCTTTTTATGTATCTGGTTTTATTATAATATAATATATGTTTTGGTGGATTTTCTCCTCTTGTGTGGTTTTCGTCTCCGTAGTTTTCATTTTCGATCGATTCGTCGTATTTTCTCATTTCTTCCTTAGGATCGTCGATTTCGAAGTGTGTCACTCGTGACGGACTTCATAACGGTCGTATCTTACTATTAGATCAAGCCTAGAAGTCTTAGGAATCGATCCCGGGGCCCCGCGCTCCGTATCAGAACTTTTTGTGCTCATTAGCCGGTATAAGAAGGGGCACCGACCGACTAGATGACGATCCAGTCGGTCGGCAATCCTTCTTGGACCGACTAGTTAGCTTTCTAAATTATTCAGGAGTTACTGTTTATCGTTAGTCGGTCTAAGAACGTTGGTTGACCGACTAGGTTGCAAACTAGTCGGTCGGCAATGCTTCTTTAATCGACTAACTCATCATATTATTTTTGTATCAGTTACTGTTTACTCTTAGTCGGTCTAAGAATGTTCATCGACCGACTAGATGCTAAACTAGTCGGTCAGTATTTGTTCATGGATCGACTAACTCTAAATCCTATTTTCGTTCAGGAGTTACTGTTTACACTTAGTCGGTCTGCGTTGGTCGACCGACCGACTAGTTGCCAAACTAGTCGGTCAGTGATTGTTCTTTGACCGACTAACCAGTGTTAAAACCCTAATTTCTGGGCAGCCGCCAGCCCATCCTATTTAAACCCAACCCAAACGTTTTCTTCTTCCTCAACACGACCCAAAACCCTAAAATCTTCCCCCTTGAGCCCCCATCTTCCTCCAAGCTTAAATCCTTCATTCCAAGCCCTAAATCCATCATCCAAACCATCCATTCACCCTATCTACCCCTCATCTTCCCCAAAGATCTCACCAAATCCATCAAAATCCCCAAATCCCCCAAAACCCTAGTTTCCCCAAACTTCCCCAATCTTTTCCAGATCTGATCCTAGGGTTCCCCGGAGTGTTTCTTCCGCCTCCTCTCGGTAAGAAATCGATCTACCGTTGTTTTTATAACTTATTTATATTTTTATGAAACCCTAATAAATTTCATGTTGTTTGGTGTTTGTTCCCCCATAACAGCGATTTCCCCGTAGATTAGCATCCGTGAGACGAAGTGGTCGTCATCCCCGGTGCTAGGCAAGTGAAACTTGCCACTTAGGGTTTAGGCCATGTTTTAGGCCATTTTCTTATTGTAGGCGTAAAAGAGGCTAGGCGACGAAATGATACTCGCCTAGGCGCAAATTGGGGAATTAGCTTGACAACGAAGCTAGTTCCGACATATAGCATGTTGCACAATTACCATGTCATGTTTACTTTCCTTTAACGGTACGCAAATTAAATGTCATGTCATTGCATTCTTTTGGTGATCCCGTGATTGCGTAGCATCGCTACAATACTTGTGTTCCTGGCTCGTGACCAGAAGCGAGCATAATGAGTTGCTAACCCCAATGCTCGATATTGAATTGCGAACTAAGAAACAAGCTCCCGTGCGGGGCAACCCTGGCTCACTTGCTGAGCTCATGTGCATGGACCCTGGCTTGTTTAGTGCGGGATGGGGTAAGGGTTAAGCGGCCAGGCAACTGGGGGTCTGTTTGATCAACAACTGCAGTTGTAAGGCGTAAACTCTTTGGGGTGGGGTAGTGTTTAGTGCCGATCGGTCTGAATGTTGTACCATTCAGCGAAGGGCGTAAACATCTACAAAACAACCGTGAAATGTGAATTGTGTTTAGTGCCGATCGGTCTGAATGTTGTACCATTCAGCGAAGGGCGTAAACATCTACAAAACAACCGTGAAATGTGAATTGTGTTTAGTGCCGATCGGTCTGAATGTTGTACCATTCAGCGAAGGGCGTAAACATCTACAAAACAACCGTGAAATGTGAATTGTGTTTAGTGCCGATCGGTCTGAATGTTGTACCATTCAGCGAAGGGCGTAAACATCTACAAAACAACCGTGAAATGTGAATTGTGTTTAGTGCCGATCGGTCTGAATGTTGTACCATTCAGCGAAGGGCGTAAACACCTACAACAATGTGAATTGATTGAGAATGTTAGTAGCGTGGCTACTCTTGTCTTGTCTTGTCCCGATGATGGTCCTCTTGTACAAATCGTCTTGCCATGTTTTAATTGTGCACTCATGTTATAACTGCCATGTCATGCATACTAAACTGCTAGGTTGCTAGTTGCCTTATTTTTAGTTTCCTTGCCCAAGTCTTTTTAGACTTGCTGACATGTGCCCCTTTACTCTTTTGGGTGACACATGTTAGATCCTGATCCTGAGTACCTTGTTGAGGACGAGGTGTTTGCTGACGCCGAGCCCGAGCTTGTGTTTGACGGGGAGTACGTGGACACTGGGGACCAGTCCTAGTGTCTTCGTTGTGTTTTGCTTTTGCTTAGACAGTTGTTTTGTTATCGGTGCGTGGCACCTATACGTTGTTATGTTGTTGCTTTGGTTGGCCTTGTTCTGGGCCTTTAGACTCTTTTCTTTTAGCCTGGTGGCTTTTCTGGATGTTGAACTTATTTTCGTGTTGGACGATATTTGAGATGTGAGATTTTATTTCAGTCTCTCCTTGTATTATTATTATTGTTCTGTTGTGGTTACAGGGACCTGCTTATATTTTATTGACGCTTATCGGGTTGGGGCTTCACAGCTCCACTCTCGTGCGGACCTTTTCACGTCTCGCCTCCATTTTAGGGAAGTGGGTCGTGACAAATACAGATCGGGCGAGCGTACGTATTTGCGTCGTATTTCGTATTTCAAGCGTATTTGATCGTATTTCTCCATTTAATTGGTATTCTGTATTCAAAAATTCATAGTAATTAGCACAGATCTCAGAAAAATACAAATAAATAGTCATTGGAATCATGAGATCGAGATCTTCGCACAAAAATTATAAAAAGTGCAGAAATACTCAGTATATTGTTGTTTTGTACCTAAAATAGGAGTTTGCTATAATAAATAAGGATATTCAAAATTCGATTGTATTAGAGACGAAAACCTATCATGTATACACAAAATAGGGCTAAATGAGGTGTTAAATATGCAATACTCAACAAAATTATAAACTATAAGATGGAAGGGTCTCACCGAATGTTCCTCTATGCGAACTGAAATTGTAGATCACAATCACCGGCAACGGCGCCAAAGACTTGACTCGTCTCAAAATGTGTGAGCGCTACTCCCAAGTATAGGAGATCGAACAAGTAATAATCCTGGTGAGACCAGGTATCATATCCACGGGACAACTGACATACAAAACCACGAATCTCAGTTTATAAAGAGTACTAAAACGATAATAAACGACCACGTATCAAATATAAAAGTGATGGAGTCGATGGTTTAAAATAATAAAAGAGAATCCTATGATAATTACGGTGAATTGATACAAGGGTACTAATATGGATAGAATGTGTTGGTAGTGATTTCGTTGGGTTATGTGCAATCAATGATTATTAATATCTTTTCTATAACTCAACATTTTGTCCGGCTTGGGCACGACAACGTCGGAAGGTATGGCGATAAAGAGCGTAAAATAGTGCCAAAAAGTAATCACGTATATCATCGATTTCATGAAGAAAATATGCACACGTGCCCTCTCGGGTCACGATACATCCTCTCGGATCGCATCATGAATAATTCTTACTCAGATCATATTCAATTCAAGAATGCCCATGTCTATAATAACATACCCAAACAAGATATATATAGAAATCAATGAAATACGCAATATAATGTGAATATAGGGCGAAAAGATATTGAAATCAAGGATTACAACACCTTAACTACATTAATACCAACACATATAGAGATTAGCCATGCATAGAGAGAAACTAAACAATATTCATAGACAAATACATGCTCAAAGTCCCAAAATACGCGACAAATACTACAAATACAAGCCAAATACATGAAATACAAGGCTAAAGATAGGAAAACTATCACCAATTCTCTCCAAATAGACCCAAATCTCCTTCAGATGATAGCTTTGGCCTCTCTCTCCATGGCCTCCAAAATTTCACGCCAAAATACGGCTCCTAGAGCCCCAAATATGCCAGAATATGGCCAAAAACCCTAGAATACGCTTATATAGGGAGATTGCGGGTTTTAATAGCTTAACGGGCTCGAAACCCGCTCAGAAATCACTCAAACCCGCTATCCACCGAGCGGATCAAACTAGCGCCATCCGATCAAGGTGCGATCGGATGACAAGGTGACACGTGGCGAGATTAACGGGTTTGCACCCGCTTCATTCGTCTGCCCGCTTTGTATCCGAGTTCAGCTCGGATTCAACTTCATCTGTTCATTCTGATCGCAATGGCGGTAGAGCTGCCGCATCATTCACTCGTTATGGCCGCAGGATGAAGGCAGGAAGTGCTTGGATCACTACCACATGGCAGCTGCTCAGCCCAAATCCGATCAGCTTCGGGGTTAATTGGTTACCATTGGATCATCATCCAACTGTGTGTTTAAAGCCGCGTCGCCCTCAATCTTCGCCCGTTGGATTTGAGCGGGAAGGCATAGATAGTTGCCACGTGTCCAGTATAGAGCGAGCGTACGTATTTGCACCGTATTTCATATTTTAAGCGTATTTAGATCGTATTTCTCCATTTAATTGGTATTCTACATTCAAAAATTCATAGTAATTAGCACAGATCTCAGAAAAATACAAATAAATAGTCGTTGGAATCGTGAGATCGAGATCTTTGCATGAAAAATATAAAAAGTGCAGAAATACTTAGTATATTTCTGTTTTCGGCCTAAAATAGGAGTTTGCTCTAATAAATAAGGATATTCAAAATTCGATCGTATTAGAGACCAAATACGTATCATATATGCACAAAATAGGGCTAAATGAGGTATTAAATATGCAACATTCAACCCGAATCATAAGGGTAATGGAAAATATGGAGAGAAACGATTACTCCTCTCCATCGTCTGGTGGAGGCTGTGGAAAACCAAGGTTATCAAATTGGCCCTCGCAAATGTGCCAGTGGAGCATACTCTCCATGATGCGCTCCATCTTACCGAAGCGGGCATCAAAGTTTGGAGGCAATCCTGTGCAGGTGGGCTCGTAAGAACCGACGGTACCTGAGGGTCCACCCTCATCGTGGGGTGTGACATGTGGAGGAGTGCGTGGAGGTGGTGGTGGTGAGGGAACTTCCTCGTCAATATTGGCATTGTTCACTCTCTGTGCAAGATCAAAAGGGAATATGCCATAGGGGGAGAAATAATTGAATATGACAAAGAAATATAATAATTAAAATTATTGATATAAATTGAATATTTTTATATTTTTGAGTAACTTGCTCCACATAATTATTTTTTTGAGTACTTTACTCTACATTGTTTAAAATTGATCTATGTTGATCATTTACATTGTTACATGCACAAATGCACAAATTGATCAAAATTGGTATAATGCATTCATGCCTATTGATTACATTGCACAATGTATATTTGATATTGACTTTAACAATTTACATTTAGACACTCACTTAGCACATTTACGGATTCATATGATACATATGTAAATATTCTTACCATTAACATGCAATGATGCAGTGGGTGTTTTATATATTTATCTTAACCGTGTACATCTTTGCAGGAGGAGTAAGTATATTTTTCATATTTTATGTATTATATGTTTGTCATCATCAAAAAAGAGGAATATGTTGAATATTAAATCATCCCAATATTTGTTTTGATGATGAGCAAACATTTTGTATGCTAATGATCTATGAGTGCAGGTTTAAATATTAAGAAGATCAAAGCCAAGTGTGGTTGATCAAGGTATAATGAGTTAATCTTACAAAGAATCAGAGCAAAACATGGAATTCAAGACTACATTATGAAGTTTCAAGGCAAAGATATTTATTATGATGTATTTTATTCTTGTCATTTGATTAATATGATAAAACCTTATTAAGCTCTCTCTCTCTCTCTCTCTCTCTCTCTCTCTCTCTCTCCCCCTCTCTCTCTCTCTCACTGGAAACCATAGAAAAAGTTTTAAAAAGTTCTGAAAAGATTACAAAAACTTTTCCTAAGTTTTCTTAGCCAAAACATTGATGTTTTAGACTATTGGTCTACCAATACTATGCACTAATCGAATAATAATATGGAGGTTTTCTAGTTGTTACATGTCAGAGTTAGTCGACCATAGTTCAACTCGTAGTTAACTAATCTATGGACTAGTCGACTAGCAACCGAACAGTAGTCGATTAAGTCAAGAACCGAGAGTAAACTGTTTTCTCACTGACTAGCTAGTCAACTATGCCTATTATAGATTCGACTGATTAAGACATTGGTCGACTAGTCGGTTTACTTTAGTTGACTAGAATATAGACATTGGCCAAAACGGGATTTCCGCAAACTAGTCATCTTTGACCGTTTTGAGGGTGTTTTGTGTAATTGTTTTGACATGTTTTTCACTTTATAAATAGAGGAGATTTCTCAGAATTTTAACATCAAGGAAAAAATCATTTTTGTGGGAAAAACACTATTTTGTGCTCAAAGCTCTCTTTAGAAAAACCCTTTTCCTTGGCCAGTTTGCTCAAAGCTTTTCTTGTGATTTCTTGGCCATATCCTTGATTTCTAAAGCCTTAGCTTTCAACATCTTTTAACATCAAAATCTATTATAGCCTTATTATTTCAAAGAAGGCTAATTAGGTCAAGTTGTAACTCTAAAAAAGGATTGTAAGTATTTCTTTCTTATTGTTTTGTAAGAGGAAAGATTTCACTCAAGTGTGTGAGGTGTTTTGCTCGAGTTTGTTCAAGTAGTTTACCTTGTCAAGTTGTGGTGTTGATGTGATTGAATTTGTTCTTTTGTTTTGGAAGTGATTAGTGGAAAATTTCAAAGTGGGACTTTGGGCATGGATGTAGGTCAAGGATTGATCAAACCAGAATAAATTTTAGTGTTTGCATTGATTTTGTGTTGCTTTATATTCTTGCAAGTATTCTATATTCCGATGCATATCTTTAAAAAATTTCACATATCTTGCATGTGTTGATTAAGATTCATCTATGTAACACTATTTGAATTCTTAGACAGAAAAAGTTAACGTTTATTGAATTTTATAAAACACTATTCACGCCTTTAGTGTTTTCTGCTTACTCATCCACATGATTCGAATGATCTAGTGTTTCCAACACTGTTGAGCATTACCTAGAGTTTTAGCAGTCAAGTTTATTTATGGTTTTGTAGTGCCATTCTAATAAATTGCAAGGCCAGTTGTCTAAGTTGTATTTTGCAATATCTTTATATTCGGCATTATGTTGTTCTCCTGATGTAGTTGTTATTGAGTATATCTATATTGTTGGTATATTGTGCATATTTATATCGTTCTTTAGTGACTTGCAGAACATGCCTTTCGTACGCTTAGCGCATAGTGATCTTAAAGAAAAAAATATTATTTTCCTTTGGGGTCAAAATGCGTTGCGGATTGTCTCGCATCATTTCCCTCATATTTTAGGAAGTGGTGCATGCCAGGTATATTTTTGATGGATACTTACTATTAGGTTGTAGATAAAATGTGCATCGATCCTTTAGGCTTAATCTAAACCAGAAAGTTAATATCTACTACAATGAACTCAATACATTAGAGATACCACATGTAAATATAAATGAATCTTATGTTGTAATTGCATGTTGATACATCTAGGAGAATGGATGTTTGGTTTCTCTTCCTTTCTGGGTATCTGTACTAATATAGCGACTGAAGTATATACGACCAGGATTGGTCTGAGTCTGGCTTGGGATGTTGGATACAGAAGAATTACTTTTACAGAGCAATGACTTCTCGTTTCATCCTTTATCTGCTCTTTATTTGACATTCATAGTCTGCTTAACAGATATTGGGAGGTTCAACTGAGACACACTTTGAGGGAGGAAATTTTTTGCACTGATCATCTAGCTAAAAGAGGAACTCATTTCGAGGGGGAATTGATGCTTTTCCAAGATTCACCCACCGATCTCAACCTAGTACTATTGGCTGACACGATAGGAACATGCTACGAAAGAGGTTTCATGTTTTGATGCTTCTTTGTATTTATTTTTCGATGTACCCAAAAAAATTCTTATGTCCTAATTAAAATTTTTGTATATTCAAATTTGTACTATATTTATTTTATTTTCTTATTTTGAATTATGTTATAAAATGGTCAGGTTACATGGGAGAGACTTAATTGATTTCCTTTGTGTTTGTAAACTTGATGCAACTATTTGGTGCATGAGGTTGCCTACATTTTGCTTGAAGATAGTAGAGATTTGTGTACAAGATATGGTAATGCAACAATTTGGTATTATGCATCATATCTTAGGTCTCATGAAGCATATGCCTAAAAAGATTGAAATGATTCCGTGCCAAAGGGCTCATGTCACAAATCCGCTTCTATATTAGCAGTAACTCAAAGTGGTATTGGGGGATTCCAATAGGTGGATTTTTACTAGAAAAGAGCCACAGCCATATACATTCCATGTGGACATATTGAAAGAGTGTTTGTAAATAATATCTTTATAGACATGCTTGCATGTTAATTTTTTCCCCTTGATATAAATTTGCTAAATGTTGTTTATTGATTGTGTTTTCCTTTGGATATTGCAAATTGACAAATTGCTTGAATTTAATGAGCAAGTGATCCAATTTTTGAGAGCCCAAGACTAGCCTTTCGATAAGTCCTTATTAAGCAAGATGAAACAATAAATAACATATATGTTACATCGAACTTGAATTTTTACCGCAATACCGAGACATGATAACTTTGTTGATTTCATAGGATTGAATTTGCATGGCCAAGGATTGATGATAACGAGGCATCACCGTCTCGACTGTAAATTGAAGTTCATCATGAAGAAGATCTAGTTCAGTAACAACCACATGTGCAACTTTTGACATGCACTTGCATACCAAATTTGACCATTGCTAGAAGAAATGACGCTGATGCATGACCTTCACAAAGGCATGCCCAAAGACGGATATTAATTAGGGCCTAGAAACACTTCTCAATATCAATTGTGGTGTTATGAGTGAGGGAGGCCATTGGCCTCCCCGCCTCTCTATCCCTCCATTACTCTCTACTACTTAGTAGTGGGGACCCTTGATATACCATTGATATGAATATATAAAGGACCATGGATATTGCTTACGGGTGTTTTCTCACCACTGGATCGTTGACCAGCGATTGACGGTCAACGTGGTCAAGGGGTCTGTTGGAATCCCTTGGTCCCACCAAACGTGCGTGTTCTCGACGAGGGTTGCGCGAGGGCCCACTTCAGCTTGGGAAACGGCTTGCTTGGAGGATCGAGGACGAGCAGGCTCTTCGTTCGGGGTGTTGGGTGATCACGTCCGAGTGTACACCCGAAAAACGACTTGTAGTCTTACCGCAAGCGCACGGTGCAGCGGCGAGCGGGTATCGAACTCAGGGAGGAACAAATGACAGTGTCTCTTTCCAATCACCTAGCTATCAAGAGAATCGAGAATAGTATGGGGTATAACAAACACAATCGTTCAAATATCAAGAGAAATATCAATTTAATAAAACGTCTAGGGATAGGGAATCCCCACTACGGACCTTCTCTCATCATTGTGATCCATAAGTTTCATTATTGCTAAACTTGAATATAGGTGAACTAGTCACAACTAAATGTAGAACCAAGCTCATGCTCTCGCGCTATTGCCGGTCTATAGCAAACCTAGGATCGGGCCCACTCTCGTGCAAACCCTAGCCTAAGCCGCTAGCATGAAGAACGACATCATTGTTCAATCGTATCTCGAGTCAACTCTTGTGCAAACTCGAGCTACGACCTAGGTTGTGATAGTTCCTATCCGTCCAATCTTTTGCAAACAGATATGGGTATAGAATCTCAATTAAAAATCCTAGCTTTGGTCCAATCTCTTGCAAATCAAGTCTAGAGAAATCTAATTGTCAATCTAAATCGAATATCTAGGTCTTCCTATCAATTGGGATCCAATCTCTTGCAAATCCCAATTGATATGAATTCCTAGCTATTCGTAATTAATCAATCTCAACCTAACCCTAATCAATTCTAGCAACAATTTCACAAATTCATCACAATTTAGAAATAGGGTCCATAGGGTTCATCCCTATGCCCTAAGACGACAGCACTACTCACTAGACATCATGCAAATCTCAGAAAAATCAACAATAACATCGGCACAATTTATTGTAAAAGAGAAACAATGCATAAAAATAGAGTTTTCAATAGAAATTGACAAACCAATGTAGATGCCAATGATTTCCAGCTGAGAATTCACCAAAGAGTAGCCCTCAAATCCCTAAAAGAAAGTCTAAAATTTAATTGTTCAAAAGCTCTCTCAACCAGGGCAAAAACTGGGTTTAAATACCCTCCAAAATCGCCCAAAAAATCGTGCCAAAAATGCCCCTGCACAGCCCAGAAATCGCAACCCTAGCAGCAGGCGGAGCGGTTCACTCGGCCGAGTGACCTTGTCACTCGGCCGAGTGACAAACCCTGTAAAAATACAGTAACTTCGGATGTTTCAGGGTCTGTCTTCGGGGGATGGCTTGGCCGAGTGGCTTTCATCATTCGGCCGAGTGAGCATTTGTACTCGGCCGAGTAGGCCTCCAAAGGGTCTCTGAGAATTGCAGTAACTTCGGCCTCTTCGCTAGACAATTTCCCTGTACCACTCGGGCGAGTGATATTTCTCACTCGGCCGAGTAGGCTTTCTTCGTTCGACCGAGTATACGCTGAAAAACTCCATGTGCGTATCCGTTCTGGTCGGCCGAGTGGGACTTCTTGTTCGGCCGAGTGGCTGTTTTGCTCGTCCGAGTGATGTGCTGAAATACCCTTTTCTCTTCTTTTTGCCTCCTCGTCGCTTCTATTGATTTCCTTTTTCTTCCGCTCATCCTCCATCGCTGATAAGCCCTCAAATGAGCCGTGGGTGACACTCCTAAGCGCTTACAAACCCCTTGATCTCAAAATCGCTCCAAATCGCTCCATATTTTCTGAAATACGACAAAAACAAGAAATAGTGAAAAGTATCGTAATATTGTCGAATAATCGTGAAAAACGTGATATGGGCGATCAAAACGGCATGCAAACATGCAGAAAAAAGGTATAAAATATGGAGTGATAAAAATCCCCCAAGCTTACCTCTTACTTGTCCTCGAGGAAGATAAGTAAAAGGCGAACCCGGCGGAAAAAATAATAAAATGAAAAGACGAAAGAGATAGAAAATAAGGAAGAAAGTAAAGAGAGAGGTGCTAGATCATTTTCTCAGGACGTGGGCTTTTCTTACTTATATAGTATATGGTGAATATAAAACACATGCCAAATATTTTTATCTCGATATCATGGTATAAAGATGCATTCAAAATAGAAAACCCGAGAGCAAAATAATATGAAATATAGAATCATTCTAGAATTAACATCGTCTGAAGCATCTAAAGCGGTATACATAATTATAGACCACACACTTTTCAATTGAATGCTTTCTATTTGGAGTATAAGAGATATCACACAATATGGATCAACAAGAATAGAAAGGTACGGTTTTTCATGAAATGCATGCTAAGTTTCTATTCCTGGATTTCGTACAACTTTTAGTAATCTCACCGAGTATAGAAAATTACCTAGCTTAGGTTGTCATGCACAGTCAAGTAGTCACTCTCTCACACGTCATTGGATCCTCTCCCCCAAGCTTATCTATAAGCGTGGTGGCATAAGATAAATCATTAAGCACATTCCCCATTTTTAAAGCTCCAATAAAAAACAAAAAACAAAAGAGGGATGAAAGAGAGAAAGAGTATGATATGGGATCATGTATAAGCTTCTTTTCTCTTTTCTTTTTCTTCTTTCTTTGTTTTTTTGCAAAAGAATATAGCATATATACATCTGAGATCCCAAATCAAAAGATAAAAAGATATTCATATGTTTTTTCTTTTTGATTTTGGGGGCATTGAAGCATGGAATTTAATAGCGGGGGAAATGCCAATGATAGAATCGCTAAAGGGAGATTCACCAATGAATATAAGTGTAGAAATAATGCTCAAGATATGTGGAGAAAGAAATAAATGTAACACTCGGTTCACTCTATAGGACGTGCACGACAACTTTCAGCAGAGTAATGTAATCTACTCAGTTTAATCTCAGAAAGTAAACTAGTCCAGTTATATCAACATAACATACATTCATCTAACCTGAAAGTGAAGCCTACAATTTTCATGCAATAAGAAGTGATATAAGGCAAGAAAGCAGTACTCCAGATATAAGCAATCAATTCGTGAAGCTTGGTGTGTTTTCTACGAAGAGTATACGGTAAAAATTATCAGACTCAGCCAATAAAATAATTTCATCCTTATTCATATATGAAGGTGTGGGTTACTATCTCAAATGCGTAGCAAGACATATCACATGATTTCTGAAATAAAAGCTATGTCATGACAAAGTAATATGCGTATAGAGATAAGCTAGCACCACGTCGTCATCATCGAAAATTCATCTCTAGCAAAAAGATGAAAGAAATAAGGATAAGATGAAAATGAGAACTACTACTGTACATATGCAGCACACAAAGAAATAGAAAAAACGTGATGCATGATAAAAGCGGAAAAGTGAGTGAAAAAGGTGTAAAAACAAAGAAAAGGTGGAAAAATAAAAATAAAAGGTGACAAAAAAACAAAAAACAAATAAAAATAAAAAGTGTGAGAACTCACTTCTCCAAGCTAAAGTGCACAGTGTCCTCAATGTGCAAAGTGTGGCACATCGAGAGACAAAAAGTGGGTGGGGTGGGTGAGGATGCATGCATGATGTAGAAAAAAGGAAGAAAATGGTATGAGAATGCAGGTGATGCATGCAGAGATCAAAATAAGGCATATATGAGTGTCCCCAAAAAGTTCTCCCTCTCTCCCAAAAAGATATATACGGATAGGACCAAAATGTCAACAAAACAGTGTGTGGAGGAGGGGTGCAAAATAAGCAGGCTCATAAAAACTATCCAGCGTATCGACAGCAAAAATGTGGAAGGCATCCAGTGTGTGCCTAGGGGAGTGGGGGTGCACCAGCATCGTCCTGTGGCGGAGGTGGTGGCGGGGGTGGTGGCAGCTGGGTGTGTGTATGTGGTAGGGGCAGACGTGCAAGAATCTGATTCAGGCAAGCCTAAATACTAGGAAGTATGGCGACGCGGGTCTGGACTACATTGACGGTGGCAGAGAGAGCCCTAAAGTTTCCTCTAAGTCCATTGACTACCCCCTCAAGAGCACGAATGCTCTGAACCAGAGTGTCGGGGGGAGGTTGAGCAGAGGGTCGAACAGGTCGGACAGGTGAAGTACGGGGCTGTCTCACACGGCCGCCATAAAGGATGGGTGCAGCTACGGGGTGGTGCTCGGGTGCTGTGCTCGCTAAGTGTCACTCGGCCTCTGTGTGAGGCTGAGACGCAAGTAAGGAAGACGAGGAAGGAGCAGCAGCAGAAGCTGAGGTGGAAACAGGCAACGAGGCGGGTAGAGAGGTCAATGGCACAGAAGTGGGGACAGACGTCACGACGCTCTCAGAGAAAACAGCAGCAGTGGGGACAGATTGGTCAACGGCTGGGGTGGCTGTGAACAAAAGTGAGGACAGGGCTGCCACTGCGGTGGTAAAGGAGGTCTCGCTGCTCTCTAAAATGGTAGTGGGACGCTCAGGGCTGGCAGTGGAAATGGGATCGACAGAAATGTGCACAGAGGTGGTGGCAGTGGTGGACGGGGACTCAGCAAAAGTGTTCTTGACACTAACAGAAGTGTGGACAGAAGTGTCGGGAGGTGCAGACGGGTCATGTGCAGGCTGAGGGATCACGGGGTCCTGGGGTGGAAGGAGGGCCTCCTGCTGAGCACCCTCGGGCTCTAGTATGTAAGGGGCAGGGATGAGGAGATCCATCGCTGGAATTCGATCTCCGCCCGCGGGTCCTATATGAGTCCAAGCAGGGCTCGGAAGAATCATGTAATCGGCATCGAAAGGACCGTGGAGCCACACCAGTGTTGACGACCTTGAGGACGCAACATCCTCATCTGGGCCATAATGTCTATCGATAGTGAAGTGGGGCCCGGTGGTCGAGGCAAGTCAGCAGGCAGGTCAACTCTGCATAACAGAGCCAAGAGGGTAATCAGACTGCCGTAATAAATAGGCGTACGAGCGTCGACAGAATTGATGATGCGGTCGATGTATTAACTGGCGATATCAATCTCTACAGCGGGGACCAGAATGTCGGCTCAATCAAAAACCCTGGGACGTGTCATCACATATAGCATGTAGAGCTCAGGTGTCGACAACGTACCGGGCTCGTCCTCGCAAGAAAAGTAGTCGCCATAAGGCGCTGTGCAATGCGAAGGCATGGGTGGAGGACGACAGAGGCCTTGGCCCTACTAGGGTCAAAGGCAAGAGGTGATCATGTAATCCGGGTCCAGAAAGCGTGGGTGTCGAACGACAGGGGTGGGATGTGCGTGGGAGCGTAAGCGCGGTCTGGGTCAGGGACAGCGGGCCACTGGAAGAAAGCTCGAAGCATGTCAAGAGTGACCTGACACTCCTGATCCATCAGGTGAAATGAGCATCCTCTAGGTATCTGCTCAATAGAGCTAATGACCTCTAGTGTCGGGCGGATCTAAGTGTCCGCCGACACCGATAAGAAATCACGCCATCCCACGTTGTTGTACAACGTGAGTAGCCCCTCGAGAACCCCTAGGCACTCAAAGTCGGCGAGGTGTGCAAACCTAGTGGGTACGATCGAGCGATGGGAGATACGCTCGAATCTGGCGCGCTGGGCGTCATCCCGAAACGTAATCCCCATCGCATCGAACGCAGGGGCAGGCTGTGCAGGTGGTGGAATGGGATCGGGAGGAGGCGGCTGTGTAGGTGGTGGTGGTGGGCTAGGTGGAGGGGAGTCTGCCCTAGCGAAAGAGGATTCATGATCACCTGACTTCTTCCGCTTCGAAGCGGGCCCCCGCGTGCGTGGCCTAAGGCGAGGCGGCATATGTGCCGCGAGACGTACCCACCCAAAAATAAAAATGCGACGTGCTATGCAATGAAATGAGTATACATGAGCATGTCGCGAGTGCAAAATCTGATGTGTGTGAAGAACGCCTCCTCCGTGAGGATCCCGGTGTGTCCAAAAGCTCCCCCAAGCTCCCTAAGCTAACCTGAAACACAAACAATAAAATCAGTGAATGATAATCAATATACATGGGGGAGGTAGTGGATAACAGATGAATATAGGAGTTGATTTGAGTTTGGAGGGCAATGGGCATACGAAATGGAAGAAAGGCGTAGAAAATTGAAATCGGGGTGTATTACGGGTGACCGTCGACGGGGAAGGGTGACGGCGGGGCGGCGTCGGCGTCGGTCGGCGGTCAACGTCGGCCGGTGGCGGCGTCGGATCAGGTGAGGGGGGTTGCGGTTCGGGTGATTGGGGAAGGAGAAGCAGCAGGCTCAGGTGAAGTTTGGGGAAAGTGATGTTTCGAAATTCGTGCTACCCGTTCAGTGATTATATAGGATAGTTACGACTCGGCCGAGTGATAGATTCATTCAGCCGAGTGAATAAAATTTTCGAAATATCTTCGCAACATACGACTCGGCCGAATGACTTATCCCACTCGGCCGAGTGGATAAGTTCCATTCGGCAGAGTGTCATAGCTACTCGGCAATATTCAGAGCGTGCATGGTATCTGATTCACTCGGCCGAGTGACAAGTCACTCGCCCGAGTGGCAAAATATACTGTAAAGTGCAAAAATGACAGAGAGTTGGTCAGAACGATCTTCCCTGATCTGTACTCTACTCAGCCGAATGGAGTCTTTGCTCGGTCAAGTGACATATGTTACTCGGCTGAGTGGCACCCTGTTTTCTGCAACGGCTCTCTGTTTTCGCTCCATTCTTTGTTTTTCTTCCTCCAGACAGTCACTGCCTTCTCCTGAGGCCTGAGCATGTTCCCGAAGCGCTCTCCCTTTCCTTGTTCATCCTTCATATGAATGATCTCTCGTTCTCCATCTCCTATCACCAAAAATAAAGCCCGTTGTCACGATTTTTATAGACACTAGACTCTAAACACCAAGAAAAATCTAGAATAAAAAATGAAAATCAACCAAAAATGATATGAAACCGTCGGGTTGCCTCCCGACAAGCGCTCGTTTAAGGTCATGAGCTCGACCCCTTATGATATTCGTTTAGCGTGTGATGTTGGGCGCATGCGAGATACGCCCCTCAAATTTGTCGGGAAGGCCACTTGGATTTGGTTGTTGGTGCTCGTCGGCCCTCCTTGGCATCCCCTCATCATGGGTAGAGTCGGGGGATAAGTCCCCCAAGCTTGAGCTTGAACCAATCTTCTTCCTTATCGGTGACACCGATCTTCTATTCGGTGGATCTTTCTTCGAATTGTTGCCCGTTGAGAGCTTGCAAAGATCCCTTATCCTTGCGACATCAGCGTCGTCTGCATCATCGACCGTAGAGCTATCCGAAGGGTCCTTCGCCTTTTCTTCAATGCTAGAAGTTTGGCCTTCTTCAAGGCCATCATCATGGAGAGTTCCAATAGAATGCGGAATGGCTTCGTCGATTACCTCATCAAGGAGGTCCACATAGTCCAACTCCTCTTGGTCGGGCATATGCTTCATGGCTTTGGGTATGTGGAACTCAACCTCGATGTTCCCGACATTCAAGGATAATGTACCTTCTCTCACGTCGACTATAACGCCGACTGTGACGAAGAACGTGCGTCCAAGTATAAGTGAAGTGTCGCCCTCCTCCTTAATGTCCATAACGACAAGGTCGCAAGGAAAACATATCCCTCCCGGAACTTGAAGCGGGATGTCCTCCGCAATCCCCACCGGCCTAGTAACCCGACCATCCGCTAGTTGTATTCTCATGTCGGTTGGCTTCAAGTCGGTCCCCGTATTCAATTTTCGGAACATGCTAAGGGGCATTAGGCTCACACTTGCTCCCAAGTCAACCAAGGCCTTTTGCAATGGGACTCCTCCAAGTGCGCATGTGATGCGAAAGCTTCCGAGATCCTTGAATTTAGCGGGCTCCTTTTCATTTCGGGTGAACCAAGTTCTTTGTTCGGCAAACATTATTTTCTCCTTCATTTTCCTTCCCGATATTAAGTCCTTCAAGAACTTTGCATACGACGGGATCTCCACTATAGCATCCAAGAAGGGTATGTTGAGGCTTACTCCCCTCAAATATTCAAGGAACTTGGCGAGCCTCTTCTCTATTTTGGCTCTTGCCAACCGTTGTGGAAAGGGCACCAGTGGCATGTAGGTGTGCTCCTCATTAGGCTTATTTATTTCAGAATTTCCAACCTCTTGCGGCTCTTTTGTGCTCTCCTCTTCAATTACCGGCGCTTTGTTGTTCAAAATCTCTTCCACGGGCTCCTTGGTTTGGACCATGGCGGGAGCAGTATCCTTCCTGCCCCTAGTAGCAACCGCCACTACCGCATTTATGTGGCCGGTATTGCTCCGTGGATTGGGCTCTGGTTGAGCAGGCAATTGTTGAGTGTGCTTGTTTAGCAACGCAAGTTGCTCTCCAAGTTATGCAACGACGGTATTTAGCGAATCTTGTTGCGCTGTCAGCCTAGTATTGATTTTTCTTTGCTCCACCATGAATTCCTCCACCCTAGCTTCATGGTCCGATCATGGTTGAGCTTGTGGTGGGTTCGGAGCTCTCCAACCTTGGTTATAACCGGGCGGCCTATACGGTCCCGCTTGTTGCCTAGGCGGGTAATTTTGTTGCAGTGGCCCCCTTGGTTGGCATTGTGGTTGTGGAGGTATTGGCCTAGCTTGAGTTTGTTGTGGCGGTGGTGGGTTTAAAGCCCCTTTATTGTTTGCATACGAAAATCCTGGATGGTTCCTTGTGGCCGGGTTGGCCCAATAACCGGAGTTCCCCGCAACATATTGCACTTGTTCCAAGGCTACCTCTCCATGCTCTCCTCCTATGAACATGACTTGAGATTGGTCTTGCCAATCACTCATATTGCTACCCGTCATAGGTGTGGAGGGAGCTCCATGTGGCTCAGTGATGTACTTCTCCAATCTCTCAACCACCTTGTGGAGAGAGTCGAACTTATTGAAAAGCTCTGCTACGGCCTTGGCCTCATGTATGCTCGTTGGCTTCAAGGAGGTAGAAGATTGCCCTCGCTCGTCGCCCCATTGTTGATTATTAGAGGCCATCTCCTCTAATAGGGCCGTAGCTTCATCTGGTGTTTTGGAAAGAATGGCTCCGTTGGCGGTTGCATCTATGATTTGCTTAGTGCCCGGTTGGAGTCCATTATAAAAACTATGAACTAGCTCCCATGCTTCTATGCTATGATGGGGGCACTGATGCTGCAGATCCTTAAAGCGATCTCATGCCTCATATAGGGTCTCCTGCGGTCCTTGCTTGAAGGACATGCGTGCACTTCTAATCTTCACCGTCTTAGATGACGGGTTGAATTTATCAACAAAAGCGCTAGCCAACTCATCCCAAGTAGTGAATATACCTTCCGCCTGCGTCCTCGGCCATTATAGAGCTTTGTCTCTGAGGGTGAAGGGGAAGAGTCTCAAATGGATCGCATCGATGGAGACACCCGGCATTTGAAAGGTGGCGCACTTGGACAAGAATAGCTGGATGTGATAATGTGGATTCTCATGGGAGTTCCCATGGAATGGGTATGTAGCATTAAGACCACTAATCTCGTCTTGAGATCAAAATTCTTATCCGCCATCAACTCCGGCATAGCGATGGAAGAGGTAGTGGAGGAAGTCTTAGGCCGAAGCCTATCTCTGATGGATATAATCCTCGTCATACGTGCCGCTAGTTCCTCCGGTGTCTCCGGGCGGTTAATACAATTATCCTCTATATTGAGCCTTTTCTCGGCTCTGATCCTCCTCTCAGTATGCTCGATCTTCGGATCAAATATGATATCCTCTGGATCCGCCATCAATCTCGTGTACATGCAAAGAAAAACAGAGTTCGATGGAAATGTTAGCACGATATAGGAGTAAAAAGATAAAAATAATAAAACAAAAAGAAATAACTAAGTAAAGAGAATAAAACACTGTCGCCTTCCCGACAACGGCGCCAAAAACTTGATCGCGTCCGAGTGTACACCTGAAAAACGACTTGTAGTCTTACCGCAAGCGCACGGTGTAGTGGCGAGCGGGTATCGAACTCAGGGAGGAACAAATGACCGTGTCTCTTTCCAATCACCTAGCTATCAAGAGAATCGAGAATAGTATGGGGTATAACAACCACAATCGTTCAAATATCAAGAGAAATATCAATTTAATAAAATGTCTAGGGATAGGGAATCCCCATTACAGACCTTCTCTCATCATTGTGATTCATAAGTTTCATTATTGCTAAAGTTGAATATAGGTGAACTAGTCGCAACTAAATGTAGAACCAAGCTCACACTCTCGCGCTATTGCCGGTCTATAGCAAACCTAGGATCGGGCCCACTCTCGTGCAAACCCTAGCCTAAGCCGCTAGCATGAAGAACGACATCATTTTTCAATCGTATCTCGAGTCCACTCTCGTGCAAAATCGAGTTACGACCTAGGTTGTGATAGTTCCTATCTGTCCAATCTCTTGCAAACGGATATGTGTATAGAATCTCAATTAAAAATCCTAGCTTTGGTCCAATCTCTTGCAAACCAAGTCTAGAGAAATCCAATTGTCAATCTAAATCGAATATCTAGGCCTTCCTATCAATTGGGATCCAATCTCTTGTAAATCCAAATCGATATGAATTCCTAGCTATCCGTAATTAATCAATATCAACCTAACCCTAATCAATTCTAGCAACAATTTCACAAATTCATCAGACTTTAGAAATAGGGTCCATAGGGTTCATCCCTACGTCCTAAGACGACGGTACTACTCACTAGATATCATGCAAATCTCAGAAAAATCAACAATAACATTGGCACAATTCATTGCAAAAGAGAAATAATGCATAAAAATAGAGTTTTCAATAGAAATTGACAAACCAATGTAGATGCCAATGATTTCCAGCTGAGAATTCACCAAAGAGTAGCCCTCAAATCTCTAAAAGAAAGTCAAAAATTTAATTGTTCAAAAGCTCTCTCAACTAGGGCAAAAACTGGGTTTAAATACCCTCCAAAATCGCCCAAAAAATCGTGCCAAAATGCCCATGTGCAGCCCAGAAATCGCAACCCTAGCAGCAGGCGGAGCGGTTCACTCGGCCGAGTGACCTTGTCACTCGGCCGAGTGACAAACCCTGTAAAAATACAGTAACTTCGGATGTTTCAGGGTCTGTCTTCAGGGGATGGCTCGGCCGAGTGGCTTTCATCATTCGGCCGAGTGAGCATTTGTACTCGACTGAGTAGGCCTCCAAAGGGTCTCTAAGAATTGCAGTAACTTCGGCCTCTTCTCTGGACAATTTCCCTGTACCACTCGGGCGAGTGAGATTTCTCACTCGGCCAAGTAGGCTTTCTTCGTTCGACCGAGTATACGCTGAAAAACTCCGTGTGTGTATCCATTCTGGTCAGCCGAGTGGGACTTCTTGTTCGACCGAGTGGCTGTTCTGCTCGGCCGAGTGATGTGCTAAAATGCATGTTTCTCTTCTTTTTGCCTCCTCGTCGCTCCTCTTGATTTTCTTCTTCTTACACTCATCCTCCATCGCTGATAAGCCCTCAAATGAGCCGTAGGTGACACTCCTAAGCGCTTGCAAACCCATTGATCTCAAAATCACTCCAAATCTCTCCATATTTCCTGAAATACGACAAAAACAAGAAATAGTGAAAAGTATCGCAATATTGTCGAATAATCATGAAAAACGTGA